>RYFJ01002014.1:0-69244 GCA_003991445.1 Oryza meyeriana var. granulata | reverse complement strand
ACAGCCTGCCGAACTCAGGGCCAAGGAACCCCATCGCCGGCAATATCGTCGTCTTCTGATTTAAGGAGATCTCCCCAGGCTCGAAGCCCCATCGCACAACTTCTAGACTTTTATTGGGTCACCCCCGAGGGAGTTGTAGAGAGTATGAGCATGACAAGCAAGTAGCATTGAGAGCACAGAAATCTCATGCATCTGCAATTGCTGCCGTCCAAGGGAGTCGTAGGTATGTAGCGAATCTCACCATGTAGGTTCTGATAGTTTCCATTGATATGTATTTTGCTGTTTGACTCTGATTTCCCCTGTTTCAGCTTCTGAGTAGAAGATCGTCGATCGCTTAGAGAAGATGAATAAGGTCCTGACCGAGATCGCCCCCTAGCTCCAACAACTGCGCCAGCTCTAGGTAGCCAAGGACGACCTGGAGCAGACTAGCCAAGAGAGGGAGACATGGCTGAGGGGATCGGTAGATAAGCTCAGGGACAAAAACTAGGCCTAGGCTGAGAAGATCATAAGTAAGTCTTCTGTGTTATCCTCCCGAGTGAATCCCGAGTAGTATTTCTCCAGCGTTGTTGATTCCCGACTGTCTTGTTTAGTTTTGACTGCAATCTTGAGTTCTTAACTGTTTTGATTTGCAGCCCTCGAAGCCAAGCTAAAAGCCCAGGCAAAGGAGAGGGAAAAGCAAGATGAAAAGCTGATGGAAGTGGAGAAGGCCAAAGCCAAGGTGGAGGCCGACTATGCTAGTAAGTCTCCCGCTTGATAACGATCTTGGCTCGACTGCTTGTTGCTCTGACTGTGTGTCTTGGCTAACAAATATTCTTGTTGATGCACCTGAACAGCTTCAAAAGCCATCACCCAGATTCAGTTTGGCGCCTTCACGGAGGAAATCAAGACGATCAAGGAGTCACGGGAAATCCTCGTTGGATTCATGAAAGGGCTCCTAGACATCATGCAACCTCACTATCCTGGGACAAGCTGTAGTACCGTCACCCAGGTGCAAAAACGCCTAAGCGAAGCCCTGAGTATCTTGAAGAAGTACTCGGATGAGCGTGTAGCTGTCAGCGTCACCCAAGCTCTCGCCATGACCAAATCGATCTACCCTAGGGTAGACATCAAGGCTGTTGGTGAGGGTTTTGCCGAGGGGACAACTCCCGAAGAGGCGTTGGAGCTGATCAGCTAGGTGAGGCCAACTGCGGACGCAATAGCCAGGGACCTTGGCATGTAAAAACATAATGATTATGCAGTCGGTGACTGTTGATGAGCATATATGACTTTTGTAAAGACATTTGTAAATATCAGTAAAATGCTGCTGAGTACTTGCTTATTTGGAGTCGTCATTAGCTTTACCCGACTATGTAATCTGCGCCGAGTAGATGGAGAGGAACTTAAGAAAAATTGTTCACTTCTGAGAGCTATACTCAGGCAAACTTAGCATAGTCGTTGTAGAACTTCATGACTTAGATAAAACAAGCTCGGATTTTGTCGATGTTTTACACTGGCAATATGAATATGGGGCTACTCAGCGGATGGAAACTTGGTGGATTGCAAAGGAACACAGGGAGATTTATACTGGTTCAGGCCCTCGATGTGAGGTAATAACCTACGTCCAGTTGTGGTGTTATTTCTTTGAGGATTTGTGTGTATCTATGATCTTCTGCCCTCAGGGCTGCGCCTGCCTCCCCTTATATACTAGGGGATAGGGGTACAAGGTAGGAGTCCCAGCCGGATACGGCCAAGAGATCTCCTCTTAGAGATACAATTTGCCCGATTTGGACTGTATATTCCTTATTGTACAAGGCAAAGTCTGCTGGGTTCTACCATATCTCTAATTACAAGGCTAGGCCCATCCTCTATCCGAGTGGCCCATATGCTTTGATGAGGTACCCGGGGCCCATGGCCTCCACAGATTTTATTAACAAGGCACATAATACATGCAACCCCTGACTCACTACTCGGTTGAGACAAGCGATGTAGTGATCCAGAGAAAAAAATCTTTATTCATATGTATAGAGGAAATACAAGACTCAGGTATAGAAAGGACGTAGCTGTTCTATATTCCATGAGTTGCTGATTAGGGCACCGTCTTCAGTCTTTAGTTGGTAGGCGCCCGCTGTTACCTCAGCGATAATGAATGGCCCTTCCCATAAAGGGGATAGTTTATGCCTGTCTTTGGTGGTTTGTATTTTCTCAAGACGAGATCTCCCACCAAAAAAAAGGCATGCCACAAACATTCCGATTGTGATAACAACATAGGCCTAGAAGATACCTGGTGTAACACCCCTCTCCCGCTAACACGTATAGGTTAGCAGAGGAGGAACGTTGTTACCTGTAATACCTATATCAGTCCCAGGAAACCAGCTAGTACATACAGGACATCGGTGGATCATAGCCAAACCTACTTTATTTATTATACATAGTCCTTACATAAATGTAGCCTCAGACAGAACCCGAGACATGCAACAATACATTACAAAAGTAAGCAGCGGAGATAGACGGGTAGACCTACACCCACAAGCATGGCTTGGAGACCTAGAGCAAAACCCTAAAACTCCTCGTACTTGACTTGGTCCTGGTAGAATTGGCTGAAGGCGGGGGGTCTTCCTCTTCATAGGCTTCTAGGGAAGAGTAAGCAAGGGTGAGTACATGAGGTACTCAGCAAGTCACGGAAATTATGTGGCATGCAAGGTTTAGCAAGGAAGGTTAGGGTTATTTTTGTAAAAGAGGTTTGCAAAGATTTTGTGGTTTTAAAGCTCTAAGTGTGCTCTTTGAGTTGTTGGAAAGAAGCTCACGCTTCAATCCATTCCGTGAGTTGCTTTGCAACAACTCACCACAGTTAAGTTAGTCGGGAAGAGACTCGCATCTCAACCCATTCCACAAGTCTGAGACTTGTCACAATATCCGATTCGGAGCGTACCCTCCTCTGGTACCTCCATTTAGGTGAATTCTCTTTATCTCAAAAACTTGTCACATAACTCAAGCAACCCAACACCGGTGTCATCCAACACCCCGGGTCACACAGGCCCGTTTCAGGCTACACAGGCCATCCATCAATCACACAGACCGATTCTGGTAACGATTCCCAACCCGCAAAACAATTGCATAGACATTTATAAAATAAAATCTACACTAGAGGAATCACTTCACATCCGCCCATAACTATGGGCATGACTGTTCGAACAGTTCATAATGACCTTTGCAAAGGGTGTATGCTTTTCCCACACGACGCGAGCTTACTCCCACACTGGCCAAGTGGGGAGGTTCGTGACAAGGCCTTTCCAAAGCCTTTCCAGGATAGCACGTTGCCCTATAAATGGGTTCTCTCAACCAAGTACCAGGAACTCATTTCCTATACTCAGGGATGGGGGTATATCGCCCTCTTGGCACCCAACCGCTCCCACATTTATTAGCAACCGAAAACCATCCTGGGAATACTAGTTACTTGGCCAGGGGCATCCCATTCCACCCGTGTGGTCGCACTGCTTTATGCTCAGTGCAATTCCTCAAGGAAACGGTCCTTAAAAATCATGCGAAGCTAGAGCCACACAGGCAGCAACGTTCCATGACCAAGTTTGGTAAAACTATTTTATTTCACAAACTCTCAACCAAGGATGTCGAGGTTTTAAAAGCCATTTTATTTAAAACCCTGATTTTCCCATCGTCATGTTTTATTTTAGGTAAAAAGGGGGTCATCGACATCCGTACACAAGTACGAATATCAAGATGACAGGGTTACAAAGGACAGGGCATCAATTTATTCAAGGCAGGTAAAATGCAGCAAATGGGTTAGGCCGAACGAATTCAATTACGAATCGCGGCTGATAAAAGTCATGTTCCTAATTATGCGATTTTTAGAAATTAAAACAAATTTTAAATCATGGGTCTAATATGGTCAAGGGTGACTTGCCTTGCTCGAGGTCTTGCGAGTCTTCGACGAAATCGTCCTTCGGCGACTCCTTGGAAACGGCCTCTATGCGTTGCAAAAGAAAACACACAAAAACACCAAGAATCAGAACCTATCTCATACAAGTAATAGTGCCAATGTGTAGATCTCATTTTTATAAAAATTTTGAGAGTTGAATGGGCTCAAACGGAGCTACGGTTTAAAAGTTATGAATTTTCAAAGTTTGGGTTAATTTTCTGAAAATAAAAGGATTAAAATTATTTTAGGAAAGAAAAGAAATAAAAAGGAAATAAAGGAAATAGGCTTAGAGGCTGACAGTGGGGCCCTCGGGTTAGTAGAGAGAGGAAACATTACTATGGCTGACACGTGGGACCGGTGGTACAGTAAAAGAGAGGGAACAGAGAAGCTACCAAGTGGGGCTGGCTGGATGAGAGAGAGTGTCAAGGTTGGCAGGTGGGACCGGCATGTCTGTGTGTGGAGAGGAAAACCGACGCATCGACAGGTGGGACCGGGGTCCAGGAGGCGGGCCACCCAGCTGACGTGGCATCCACGTGACCGAGCCACATCGGCAGGGGTCCGACGGAGCGGCCACGGCGGGGAATCGATGGCCAGCGATCGCCGGGGGCAGCGAGGATCGGCGAGCGGCCGACAAGGGCAGAGAGCGGAGGAGACATGGAATTAACTGAATGGCTCGGATTGGCATGGCGGGCACCGGAAGATGGTCGGCGGCAGCGGCAGCGGAGGGAGAAGACTGTTGCTGGCGACCATTCTAGCGGCGGAATGGCTCGGGATGGGTTGGTCCGGGTTCGGCAGTTAGTGAAGAAGAATTGGGAAGAGGTTAATTGGACTATACCTTCGTCAATTGACCAGAACAGAATGGCGGCGATGGCGGTACGCAGCGGTGGAAATTGGGCGTTTCGGATTTAGGGGCTAATCAGCGGCGAGGGATGGCGGAGGAGGTTCCTGGTGGTCTAAGGAACTTGACGGTGGTGGCGGTTTGGCCGGCGATGGTCTGTAACACAGGTGCGAGCTTAGATCAGTGCTCAAATGGCGGTGGCGGAGAGAGGATCTCAGTGATAGGCTAGCTTGGGTTTGCTTCTTGGTGACCGAAGTAAGGGAAGGGTCGCCCTATTTATAGGGAAGCTCAGGTGCTAGAGGACGGCGGATAGAGGCGGTTGAGGCCGGGGATAAGCTCGAGCTCGGCCGACGAGACGCGTCAATGGCAGAGCTCGCTGTAGCTTGCATCATGCACGGCAGAGGCAAGAAATGGGACGCGGAGGGAATGGCAAAGCGACGGGACGGCACTCCCGTGCATGTGCACTAACTCCGGAGCTCGGCGGTGAGGGAAAAAGGCTTCGGCGCCATGCTTTTTGACTCCGGGCTCACGGCAATGATGGCGGGGCATGTCTCATGCCATGTGATGGGACAGAGGAGGTTGATGATGGTGTCCGCATGTTTTAAAGGTGCCGACCGGGCAGTATGGGCGCAAAACACAGAGAGAATAAAGAGAGATTGGGAGAAGTCTAGAGAAGAGAGAGAAAAGAGCGAGCGGTGGGAGGAAGACGACGGTACTGTTGCCGGGCTGACAAGCGGGGTTGCGCGGTAGAAGCAATCGGAGCCATCCATGTGCGGGCATCAGGCGGCCGAGAGCGAGGGTGGAGCGGGGTGGCTGACATGTGGGCCCTGCAGGAATTAAACCCCGCGCACCGCTCGCGTGGGCTGTGCGGGCCGCGCAGAGAGAGAATAGGAGCAGGCCGAAAAGGAGGACGGCGGCCCGACAAGCATAGTAGGGTTTAATATTTTCCAGAGATTGATTTAAATAGGTTTTGAAGGTTTTAATTTTTGAAATTTGATTTAAATAGGGTTTTTAAATTTCTACAAAAATTTGGAGGACTTCTATAGGGGTTCTAGGGCTGATTTGGTGAATTTTTGAGAATTTCTAGAGATCACACATGGCACAAAAATTCCAATCTCCAATAAAGAACCAAATTTTTTAATTTAGCTTTTTATTAAAATAGTTTGGCACAAATAAAAATGCGATCATTACAAATCTACCCCCTAAAGAGAATCTCGACCCGAGATTCAGAAGCTAAGCGAACAACTTAGGGTATTCTACACGAAGGTGGTCTTCTCGTTCCCAAGTGGCTTCCTCTTCTGAGTGATTGCTCCATTGCACTTTGTAAAATTTGGTTGAGGTTCTTTGCGTGCGTCTCTCGGCTTCTTCTAGAATGTGGACCGGTCATTCTTCATACGTTAGGTTCTTGTTCAGCTCAATGCCTACAAGAGGAACTTGTTCTTCGGGTACGCGAAGGCACTTCTTCAACTGAGAGACGTGGAATATGTTGTGCAAGTTCAGGGGGCAACCGTATTTGGTAGGCAACTTCTCCTCGTCGAGCGGTGATAGGGTAGGGTCCTATGAATCTTGGGGCTAACTTTCCTGCCATGCCGAACCTCTTCATTCCACCCAATGGGGATACCCTTAGGTATATGTGGTCTCCGATTTCGAACTCTAGGTCGCGGCATCGGTTGTCAGCGTAACTCTTCTGTCGGGATTGGGTGACCTTCAGATGTTCCCTTATTATTTTTATTTTTTCTTCTACGTCCTTTAGAAGGTTAGGTCCAAATATTTGCTTTTCTCCCACATTAGTCCAACAGAGTGGGGTACAGCACTTGCGTCCATACAGTGCCTCGTTTGGGGCCATCTTGATGCTGGCTTGATAGCTATTATAATAATAGAACTCGGCGTAGGGTAGGCAAAGGTCCCATGCCCCTATGAAGTCTAGGGCACATGCCCTTAACATATCTTTGAGAATCTGGTTCACTCTTTCGGTTTGACCATCCGTTTGAGGGTGGTATGCGGTACTGAAGTTGAGGTGGGTTCCTAGGGCTTCATGTAGTTGTTCCCAAAACCTTGAGGTAAACTGGGTACCTCGATCTGACACGATCTTTTTGGGAACTCCGTGCTGGCAGACTATTCTGGTCATATACAATTTTTCTAGTTTCTTTCCTATGTAGGTGGTCTTAACGGGTATGAAGTGGGCTACCTTGGTGAGTCGATCAACGACTACCCAAATCGAGTCATACCCTTGGGTGTCCTTGGTAGGCTAGTTATAAAGTCCATTCCGATTTCTTCCCACTTCCATTCGGGAATTTCCAAGGGTTGCAATAGTCTTGTGGGTTTCTGATGTTCTTCTTTAACCCTTTGGCAGACCACCAATAGTGCTGGTTAAGGTCTTGATGCATCTTTGTACTGCTAGGATGTATGGAGTATGCGGACTCATGGGCTTCCTTGAGGATAAGGTTTCTTAGTTCCTTATTGTTGGGTACACATATTCTCTTTTTACTCCATAGGGTTCCTTGTTCATCTATCAAGAATCTAGAGGCCTTGTCTTTGGGAATTTTCTCCTTAATGATCTTGATTTCTTTATCTCCTTTCTAGGCTTCTCTAATTAGACTCTCTAAGGTAGGTTGGACTATCAGAGTGGCGAGCGTCCCTTTGTTTACCATGGTCATTCGAAGTTTCCTGAGCTCGTGGCATAATTCCGGCTGAGGCGGTAGTGCCAAGGCGGGATTGCAATAGCTTTTCTGACTTAGCGCATCAGCCACTACATTGGCCTTTCCAGGGTGATAGTGTATCCCTAGGTCATAGTCCTTCAATAGTTCCAACCATCTTCTTTGCCGTAAGTTGAGCTCAGTCTAGGTGAATATGTATTTCAGACTCTTATGGTCGGTGTATACTTCACACCGATTGCCGATCAAGTAGTGCCTCCAAATCTTTAGGGCATGTATTACAGCAGCAAGTTCCAGGTCGTGAGTCAGGTAATTCATCTCGTGCGGCCGTAATTGTCTAGAGGCATAGGCTACTACTTTTCCTTCTTGCATTAGTACGCATCCAAGCCCTTGCCGAGAGGCGTCACAATATATTTCGAAATCCTTTCGGATATCAGGCAAGGTTAGGACAGGGGCGGTGGTCAACCTTCTTTTTAGTTCTCGGAAGCTTTTCTCACAGGCTTCTGTCCATTCAAACTTCTTTTCCTTCTTTAGCAACTTGGTCATAGGCCTTGCTATCTTAGAGAATCCTTCGATAAATCTTCGGTAGTATCCAGCCGGCCTAAAAAGCTTCTGATTTCAGTGACCGAGGCTAGGGATTTCCAAGCAAGGACGGTTTTGATCTTACTTGGGTCCACTTCTACTCCTTGGGCTGAGATGATGTGCCCTAGAAAAGCCACTCGATTCAGCCAAAACTCGCACTTCGAGAACTTGGCGTACAACTGTGTTCTCTTAATTTCCCTAGGACCAGTCTCAGGTGCTCAGCATGTTCTTGCTTGTCCTTGGAGTAGATGAGGATATCATCTATAAACACCACGACGAACTTGTCAAGGTACTCCATGAATATCTTATTCATTAGGTTAATGAAGTATGCTGGGGCATTGGTAAGTCTGAATGACATGACCGTATACTCGTATAGGCCATATCTCGTAGAGAAGGCGGTTTTGGGTATGTCTTGAGGCCTAATCTTCAATTGGTGGTATCCGGTTCACAAATCTATCTTAGAGAACACGGCGGCTCCTTTGAGTTGATCAAACAAGTCATCGATCCGAGGCAACGGGTACTTGTTCTTTATGGTTACCTCGTTCAAGGCTCTATAATCTACGCACAACTGTTGAGTTCCATCCTTTTTCTTAACCAGGAGCACTGGGGTTCCCCATGGGGATGTGCTGGGTCCGATGAAACCTTTGGCCTCTAATTCTTCTATTTGTCTCTTAACTTCGGCTAGTTCATTTGCGGCCATTCGGTATGGTTGCTTGGATATGGGTGCGATTCCTGGTGCCAATTCAATGGAAAACTCTACTTCCCGATCTGGCAGCATCCTAGGGAGTTCTTCAGGGAACACATCAGGGTACTCACTTATGACTAGCACATCCTCCAAGCTGATGGCCTGAAGGCTAGTCAGGATTGGTCGGGTCTTTTGGGTTCTTGAAGGGGTAAACTTTACTTCTTGCCCATTGGGTCCTTGTAGGGTTATGGTCTTATCGGCACAGTCTATTTGTCCTTGGTGTTTAGCCAACCAGTCCATTCCTAGGATTAACTCTAGCTCTTGGGACTCTAGGATGATGGGGCTGGCTAAAACTGAACCCCTTCTATTTCCAGGGTTACTTTTGGACACGATAGATCCGACCTCAACTCCCTTCATGGGGAATGTATGATCATCGGTACCCTCAAGTCCCGGGTTTCCCAACCATTTTTGTTCACCAAAGCCCGAGAGATGAACGAATGGGAAGCTCCCGAATCAAACAAAACAACTACGGGTACGGAGTTGAGGAGGAACGTACCCATGACCACGTCTGGGGCTTCCTGAGTTGTTTCTGCCTGGATGTGGTTCACTCGGCCTCTTCCAAAGGTTGGAGTTGTACGCGAAGCTTGTCCGCTAACTTGTGGAGCAGTCCTTCCTGGTGCAGGTGCAGGAGCTCTAGTAGTACTGATGTTGGATCTTGTTGGTGCAGTGCCTTCCTTGTTCTTAGGGCAGTCCTTGGCAAAATGTTCGTAGTCATGACAGGCATAACATCTTATTCCCGTAAGATTGGCAAGGTTTCTAGGCTGGGTACTGGTTGGGGAAGGGTTACTTCCTCTGGAGCCTGAGGTGAAATCACTCGGTCGGGGTTGCTGAGGCATTGGCAGGCGAGGTGTGCTCCCAGTGGGTCGGCTGTATTGTGGGACAGCCGGACGATACTGGGTTGGCTGAGTCATTCTCGGTCGTTGCCCACCACGAGGGTTAAATCCGGAATGAGACATCTTTCTCTTCCGATAGTCATCAGCTTCCTTGCGGGTGTCTTCTACCATTAAGGCCTTATTAATCATTTGCTGGAACGTGGGGAAATCGTGACTTATAAGCTGAATCCATATTCTCATGTTCATTCCCTTAAGGAAGCGTCGGATCTTCTTCTTATCTGTGTTTACTTCTTCGGTAGCGTACCGAGCCAACTTGTTGAAATGGCTCAAGTACTCATTTATGCTTGAGGCTCCTTGCTTGAGTTGCTCGAACTCAACTCTCTTCATGTCAATAATGCTTTCGGGAACGTAGGTTGCCCAAAAGGCGGTTGCGAACTCATCCCATGTGATGGTCGAGGAATCCTCATGGGCGGCACAGTAGTTATCCCACCAATCCGTGGCAGGTCCCCTTAGCTAGTGTGCCACGAATAGTCTCTTCTCGATGGGTGTGCATTGGATCAAGTTAAGCTTCCGTTCTACATCTTTGAGCCAATCATTGGCTTCTATTGGCTCAGAGGTTTGGGAAAATTCCGGAGGGCAAGATCGAAGGAATTCCATGAGCTTAGCCCTTCCATTCTGTGGAGCTTGTGGGGCTTGCTGAGGATTTTGTTGGAGCATGGCTATACGCTGAGCTATGCCTTGTAGAATCTGAGTTTGAATGGCTAGGATTTGCTGTGGGTCTATGTTTAGTGGTGGGGGTGGAGGTAAGTCTTGCTAGACTGGGTCGAGGTGAGGGGGTGTGTTGTTTTCAGACCCTTGTTCCTAATCTTGTGGGTTATTCCCTGGGTTTTGAGCTGGTACTTGGTCATCCTCATATCCATAGCGGGCTAGAGTATGCCTCTGTCGTTGATTGTGGCGAGCCATCTCTAGGGAAGAAGAGAGGAGAATAATGAGGGAAGGAGTAAAGGAAGAAGAAGAAGGCTCACAAGCACAAACTGATTTTTAAAACATAAGTACTTTATTTATATACAAGAGGGGTGGCCAAGTCGTATAGACTAGATGCACACCATACAAGATGCAGACTACCATACATAACACACACACGCACTATTCGCCACGACTCCTAGCGAGTTGGCGACGATACAAAAGGTCTGACGACCACTATTTACATCCCATTGCCATACACTACTGCTGCTCTACTCCTGCTCCTCGTGTTGATCATCACACGCTCAGAAGGATCCTCCTCCTCGGACAGGACAGGAAGGGTAGGAGCAACTGTCAGAGGAACGGCAGGAATAGGAGCTAGGGCTGGGGCGGGGGTATCGGCTGGAGTAGCAGCTGGGCGAGGAGTGAGATGCACAAGATACTCACGTACAGTCAGGCGGCATCGGTGATGAGGTGAGGAAGGTGAAGTCGGGGAGGAACTCTGGGAATTGGTGGCATGTCCCTCAGTGGGGTTAGGAAAGTCGGAGGTGTGGGTAGAAGTCAGGGTGTGTGGGGATGGAGGGATGCAGTCACGGAGGGAGTGGTAGTGCCTCTTGCTGCTGCGGTATGCCTCTAAGAGTCGGCGGTATTGGTGGTCCATGGATGATGAACTCCCAGAAGATCGCAACCAAGCCAAACAGATCAAACGTCGAAGCAAGAGTTTCCTAGTCATCGAAGAAGACCTGTACCGAAGAAGTGCATCCGGTGTCCTCATGTGCTGCGTCACCACCGAGGAGGGCAAGCAGACTCTGCAGTTGATCCACTCGGGTATATGTGGCAACCATGCCGCATCCAGGACGTTAGTTGAAAAGGCTTACCGGCAGAGATTTTTCTAGCCAACAGCAATAACAGATGCTAAAGACATTGTTCGCACATGCGAGGGTTGCCAGTTCTACGCAAGACAAACCAACCTCCCAGCCCAAGAACTCCAAACAATCCCAATCTCTTGGCCCTTTGCAGCATGGGGGCTTGACATGGTCAGGCCCTTCAAGAAAGCGCTAGGAGGGTTCACACAGTTGTTCGTCACAGTGGATAAATTCACCAAGTGGATTGAGGCCAAACCCGTTGCAACCATAACAACGGCACAAGCAAAGGACTTCATCATGAGTATATTATACCGATTCGGGGTCCCCAACCGCATCATCACCGACAACGGTACTCAGTTCACGGGTGGCGTGTTTCAAGATTTTTGTGACGACTTCAGCATCAAGATCTGCTATGCGTCTATGGCACACCCGCGGAGCAATGGGTAGGTTGAACGAGCCAATGGCATGGTCTTACAAGGTATCAAGGCCAGGATATTTGACCAACTACAACCATATGCGGGCCAGTGGGTACAAGAACTCCCATCTGTACTCTGGTCCCTAAGAACCACGATTAGTCGGGCAACTGGGCAATCCCCTTTCTTTCTGGTCTATGGTGCTGAGGCTGTGCTAAGAACTGAGTTCGAGTTCGGCTCTCCGCGAGTTCGGGCTTACCCAGAAGACATCTCCAACAATACCCGATTGGTCGAACTAGATCAGTTGGAAGAAGCAAGGGATATCGCAACAATCTAGTCGGCAAGATATCTTCAAGGCCTACATCGTTATCACAATCGTAATGTCCGTGGCCGTGCCTTTTTGGTTGGAGATCTCGTCTTGAGAAAAATCCAAACCACCAAAGACAGGCATAAACTATCCCCAATCTGGGAAGGGCATTGTCGCTAAGGTCACTCGGCTAGGCGCCTACTGACTGAAGACCGAAGACGGTGCCCTCATCAGCAACTCATGGAATATAAAACAGCTACGTCCTTTCTATACCTGACTTTTATACTTTCCTATGTGTATAGTTTTTCTCTGACTCACTACACCGCTTGTTTCAACCGAGTAGTGAGTCGAGGGCTGCATGTATTATATGTGCTTTATCAATAATATACAAGCTTGTTTTACTTAAGTTATGAAGTTTTACTACAACTCTGTCATGTTTGCCCGAGTATAGCTCTCTGCGGTGAACGATTTTATTAAGTTCCTATAGACTAACTCGGCGTAGACTATATAGTCGGGTAAAACTAATGACAACTGAGTAACAATTCAGAGCTTGGCGGCATTGCACATATATTTACACATGTCTTTACAAAAATCTACAATACACCGACTGCATAATATACTATTCTTACATACCCAGGTCTCGGGTGATCATCTCTGCAGTCGGTCTCGCTTTGGCTATCAGCTCCAGCGCCTCCTCAGGTGTCATCTCCTCGGTGAATCCCGCTCCGATGGATTCAATATCTGCCCTAGGGTACATGGACTGGGTCATCGCTAGGGTTTGGGTCACGCCGACAACAGTATGCTCATCTGAGTACCTCTTCAGGATACTCGGTGCGTCGTTAAGGCGCGCTTGCACCTGAGACACCGTGTTGGAGTTGGTTCCCACATAGCAAGGATCCATCACGTCGAGGAGCCCTTTCACGGACTCGGCAAGGATCTTCCATGACTCCTTGATGACCTTTATTTCCTCTGCAAAAGCCTGAAACTGGATTTGGGCATTGGCTCTGGCAGCTACCCGGGTTCACCGACAAGCAAACTCGTTAGGCAAAACTGCAGATGGGGTAATTAATGGATTGGTTAAGATCAATGTCAGGGCAGACTTACTATTGTAGTCGGCCTCCTACTTGGCTATGGTCTTCTCCAGTTCAGCTTTTTCCTTCTCAAGCTTGGCGTTGTCCTTCTTCAACTCGGCCTTCTCTCGCTCAAGATCGGCATTGGCCCTTGTCAGGTCGGCTTTATCTTTTTCAATCCTGGCCTTGGCTCTCTTGGCCTCCTTCAGCTGGACTTCTCCCTCTGTTCGGGTCTTCAGCTCGGCTTCGAGGGCTGCATGACAGATTAGTCAAGAACTCAACATTGCAGTCAAGACACAACTGGGCAGTCGAGAACAACACAGCTGGAGAAATATACTAAGGATTTGGTCAGGAAGGAGTATTTTGGAGGCTTACCTCTCATCTTCTTGGCTTGGTCCCAGTTCTCATTCCTGAGCTGGGTGACGGCGCCCTTCAACCAAGTTTCCATCCCTTGATGGCACTCCTCCAATATGGTCTTCAGGGACCGCAGCTGGTCCAATTCTTGGAGCTGGGGGGCAACCCGGGTCAGGACCTCATGCATCTTCTCCGAGCGATCAACAAGCTTCTGCTCAGGGAGAAACAAGTCAAAGCAGAGTCAAGCGCCAAAACACTCGTGTGACGAAGACTACCAAGATTCCAATACAACATAAATCATACCTGAATCCCCTGGGACGCGGCGATTGTGGCATGAAGCAAGTCTTCATGCTCCTTTTCCACTGCAACCTCTTCATGCTTATAACTCCTCGCGGTTCCGTCGGGCGCCGTCCAGCGGAATGTCCGTGGGAACTTGCGGGGAGGAGCTTCGAGCCTGGGGAGGTCTGGTCTGTCCGAAGGAGGTGACAGTGATGACGACGATGATGACGACAGCGACAAGGACGGTGACGGGGTCCCGGCCCTCAACTTGGCAGCCTTCGGGCCCGCTTCCTACATGACGAGTCAAACTTCAAGACACTAGCATGACAAACAAGATTTTCAGAAGATCCAGAGCAACCTACCTCTTGGAGAACTTAAGCTTTTGCCCGGGAGATCCAGATCCCGACAGTGGGCTGCAGCCGGCTATCAGGCCAGTTGGAGTGGCAGTCGGCTGCGGCATTTTTATCCTGATTAGCCCCACTCCTTGTGTGGCCGGCTGGGGTGCCTAGGTACTCGGCGGTGCCATTCTAGGGCTCAATGTTGCTGAGCCTAGCGGTGCTGGAGTCGGCCCTGTACTCGGCGGCAATCTGGTTGGGCCCGATGATGCTGAGCTTGACTGCACAGGTCTTGGTCTAGGACTCAATGGCCTGGGTGCTACACCGGTGGTGTCCTTTATCTTCAGACTCCCGGCGGTGGCACTCGGCCTCATAACCGTCTTCTTGCCCTGATCTGCAACAGGTCTCTTGCCCGCTCTTTTGGAGTCTGGTTGGGCAGCAGAAGGACTTCTCGGCCTCTTCTTCGATTTCCAGGCCGACAATTTTTGGGAGTCATCATCGAATTCTTCACATGACTGCAAGCAGTTCAGCAATACAAGTTATACACTGTGGAGCCAATCTAGGCACATACCTGCAAGTATTCACCATAGATGAACTACAAGACAACATCAGCAAAGGTTACCTTTGGGCGCAGCCTTTTCTTGCTATAAGCCGCCACGGACCGATCTGTGTCCTCGGTTTCGATCACCCCGCTGGCGAAGAAATCCAGTAGGATGTCGGTCACCTTATACTTGTCTATCAAGTCGGAGAATTCTCGGCTGGGATCACCTTTGCCCCTATAGTCCTAGCCGAAGTGGCACCTCAGCTTTAGCGGCCTGAGGCCCCGAGTCAAGAAGCGTCTGGCCACCCATGGACCAGTCAACCCGGCTTTCTTCAGCTTGCTAATCTTGCCGACAAGCGTATTAACCTGCCCCATTTCTTCAGAGGTGGGCAGGGATGACCACTTGGTGATAATCACCGGGGGCAAACCCATAAAAGGGGGAAGGCATGGCTCAAGATCGGAATAGTAAAACCATTCCTTATGCCAGCCTTTGAGAGAAGATTTCAAAGGAATATCTAAATAGATCTTCTTCATCTCATTCCTAAGTTGGACACCAGCCCCCCCGATCACTTGGATTTTATTTTTGGAGGGTTGGGGCTTGATGTGGAATAAATACCTGAATAGATTTAGATGGGGTTCCACACCCAAGAAGCAATCACAAAGAGTCATGAAGATGGAGATCTGAAGAATCGAGTTGGGATTCAAATTCACCAACTCGAGCTCATAAAAAGAAAGGAGTTGGCGGAAGAACTCGGAAGATGGAAGAGAAAGACCCTGGTGGAAAAAAGAGGCAAAAACAATGGTCTCACCGTTCTGGGGCTCCGGAGCCGATTCATCTTTAGCCAGACACCAATGGATAATCTCCTGGCTCTGCAACTTCAGCTGCTTCTCCAGAAGCTTCAACTTCGTCGACCCGCAGTCTGAAGTCAGCCAGACATCATCTGACGCATCCACTGAATCCGACGCCCTCGGCATGGTTGGGGTTGAAGAGATTTGGGGGAAATGCTGCTGGAGGTTTGAAGTGGACAAGGAAGAGCAGAATCGCCCGAGTTCTAGTGGGGAAGAGCGAGCAATAGTGAACCCTAGCAGAGCGGGAGGCAAAATTTTGGCGCGGAAGCGGAAGACGAAACGATTAGTGGATTGGAGAAGATAAAGGAATCTTTTCTCTCTCTCCCTGCCTTTTATAAAGCCGTTTCTGACTCATGGGCTTGGGCTCGCAAAGTCGGTAGTGGGCCATTAAGATATGAGTTTCTATAGTAGCAGGCTCAATATGGGCTGCTCACAGGCTAGGTTAAAATCGCAATGCTGATGCTACTAACAGGAACCGATGAGGTAAACAGATATGTTTCATGAAAGCCTAATCGCTAAACACATGTGTTTGGGTATCTGTCTTATCCACCAGGTATCGAGGATATATCCTTATAAGGATCACAAGCTGGTCTTCATTAAAATTGGAGATGCAGGTATCTTTCTTGAGTACACCTGATCACACAATGGATTTAATTTCATAAAGTGGTACTCGGCCTACATGCTTGGCCAATAGTTGCCATAAGCAACATTATTCCAGTTGACATGACGCTGAAGAGTCTAACTTTTGAGTAGTGCACTACTCAGAAGAGACTATAAACTTTCTTTCCAGCTGACATGACGCTGAGGAGTCTAATTTCCGAGTGGGACACCACTCGGGAAAGACTATAAACCCCCTTTCCAGCTGACATGAAGCTGAAGAGTCCCATATACGAGTGGCATGCTACTCGGCAAGACTATAAATCATGTTCCGGTTGACATGATACCGAAGAGTCTCATATACCAGTAGTATACTACTCGGGAAAGACTACAAGGTTAAAGATCTTTGACTTTATGTTTAATTGCCTTCACAATTAAGCACAAAGTCGAGGGCTACACCTAATAGGTGCACCTATTTGGCGCACACTATTCATACATCTACATGAAGCCCTTCATAGCCTCGCTGCCAGCTAACATGAAGCAGGACTTGGGAAGAAGAAGCGCTCGGACACAGAGTACTTGGGAGCAATGCACTTGGGCAATCTTCACTGTGGAGGATGAGCACTTGGCATCAGTTGTGACTCAACTATGAAGGTCTCAGGGGCTATTGTGGAGGCCATGGGCCCCGGGTACCTCATAACAAGCATATAGGCCACTCGGATAGAGGATGGGCCGAGACTTGTAATTAGAGATATAGTAGCACCCGGCAGACTTTGCCTTGTATGATAAGGAATATATAGTCCTAGTCAGGTAGATTGTATCTCTAAGAGGAGATCCCTTGGCCGTATCCTGCTGGGACTCCTACTTTGTACCCTTGTCCCCTAGTATATAAGGGGAGGCAGGGGGCCCCTCGAGGGCAGAACAACGCATGAGCTCATAGAAGCAGACACAAATCCTCAAAGGAATAACACCACAACTGGACGTAGGGTATTGCCTCACATTGAGGGCCTGAACTAGTATAAACCTCTCCTTGTTCCTTTGCAATCCACCGAGTTTCCATCCACCGAGTAGCCCCATATTCATATTGCCGGTGTAAAACATCAACAATCCCAGTCAGGACCACTTCTTGTTTGGATCCCATGTTGGCCAAATCGTCTGTAGCTTCGTTATATTGTCGTAATACATGAGTTATCTCCAGCCCATCGAACTTATCTTCCAGTTTTCGTACTTCTTGACAATACGCCGCCATATTATCGTCGAGACATGTCCAGTATTCATGACTTGGTTGACCACGAGCTGAGAATCCCCGTGTACAACCAGTCGGCGGATGCCAAGTGATATGGCAATGCGGAGCCCGTGGATGAGTGCCTCGTACTTGGCAACATTGTGGGAAGCCGGAAAGTGAATCTAGAGAACATACTTTAGTTTTTCGCCAGTGGGTGATGTCAGCACAACGCCAGCTCCTGCACCACCGATCTGTAGAGAACCGTCGAAGTACATCGTCCAGTACTCTAGCTTGTCCATGTTTGTAGTCATTTGGACTTCTGTCCACTCGGCCACGAAGTTGTCTAGAGCTTGAGATTTGATTGCTGTCCATGGCAGAAAGATGATGTCAAATGCCATCAACTCAAGCACCCATTTAGCGATTCTGCCAGTAGCCTCGCGGTTGTGTAGGACGTCCCCGAGTGGATACGATGTGACAATAGTTACTTGATGCGATTGAAAATAGTGCACCAACTTTCGGATAGTGATGAGTAGGCCATATAACAGCTTCTGGACTTGAGGATATCTCATCTTGGAGCCGGCTAGGACCTCGCTGATGAAGTAGATTGGCCTTTGTATTTTCTGTATATGCCTTGGCTCTGCTCGCTTGACTACCAGCACCATGCTGACTACCTAACTGGTTGCCACCAGGTATAACATTAGTGGTTCCTAGGGCATGGGTGATGCCATCACTGGTGGTGACGTGAGAATTTTTTTGAAGTCTTCGAAGGCTTGCTGGGCTTCAGGTGTCCATTGAAAATTGTCCACTTTCTTCAATAGTTTGAAAAAGGGCATGCCCCGTTCACCACGTCGGGAGATGAATTGGCTAAGTGCTGCCATGTAGCCTGTCGCTTTTGGACGTCCTTCTGGCTAGTTGGGAGTGCCATGTTCATGATAGCGTTGATTTTCTCTGGATTGGCCTCGATGCCTCGATGTGATACGATGAAGCTGAGTAGCTTTCCGGACAGTACACTGAAGGTGCACTTATCCGGATTCAACTTCATCTAGAATCTCCGAAGGCTTCCAAAAGTTTCTTCCAAGTCGGTGATGAGGTCTTCCTTGGGCTTTGTCTTGATGACCACATCATCGACATACGCCTCCACATTGCGCCCGAGTTGAGTGTGTAAACACCGTTGAATTGCTCATTGATACATTGCTCTAGGGTTTTTCAACCCGAATGGCATAGTGACATAGCAGTATGCTTCAAACGACGTAATGAAAGAAGTCTTCAGGCAGTCCTTGTCGATGTTTTACACCGGCAATAAATATATAGGGCTACTCGTCGGACCGAAACTCAATGGAATGCAAAGGAACACTAAAGGTTTATACTGGTTCAGGCCCTCGAGATGAGGTAATACCCTATGTCCAGTTGTGGTGTATTTCCTTTGAGGATGTATGATTGTGATCTTGGTGATTCTGCCCTCAGGGGGCGCCCTGCCTCCCCTTATATACTGGGGGACAAGGTTACCAAGTAGGAGTCCCAATCGGACCATGACCAAGAGATCTCCTTCTAGGAGTACAACGTGCCCGACTAGGACTGTATTTTCCCTGTCGTACAAGGTTAAGTCTACCGAGTTCTATTGTATCCCTAATTACAAGGCTAGGCCCATCCTCTGTCCGAGTGGCCTAATAGCTTCTCATGAGGTAACCCGGGCCCACGGCACCGACAACAGCCCCTGAGACCTTCATAGTTGAGTCACAGCTAATGCCGAGTGCTCATCCCCTACGGTGAAGAATTCCCGAGTGCACTACTCCCGAGTACTCTTTGTCCGAGTGCTTCCTCTCCCGAGTCCTGCTTCATGTTAGCTGGCAACGAGGCTATAAAGGGCTTCATAGAAAATATGAATACTGTGCACCGAATAGGTGCACCTATTAGGTGTAGCCCCGACTTTGTGCTTAATTGTGAAACAATTAAACATAAAGTCAAAGATCTTTAACCTTATAGTCTTTCCCAAGCAGTACACTACTTGGTATGTAGACTCTCCAGTATCATGTCAATTGGAATAATTTTTGCTCATGGCAATTGGTGGCTAAGCATGTAAGCCGAGTACCACTTTATAGATTTTAACCCAATATGTGCTCAGGTGTACTTGAGAGATACCTACATCTCCAATTTTAATGGAGACTAGCCATCGATCCTTATAAGGATATATCCTCAATACCTGGTAAATAATCAAGATACCCGAATGTATACACCTGGCTGTAAGCTTAGTATGAAGCATATCTTGATTATTTGATCGGTTTCTGTGAATGATACCTGCACTGTGATTTTGACACAGCCAGCAGTCGGCTCTACAGAGCATGCCATGTTGAAACTCATATCTTGTGGCCCAGTACCGAATTCGTAGGCCCAAGCCCACTTATCAGCACAAACTCTATAAAAGTAGGGAGAGAGAGAAAAGATTCCCCCATCTTCTCCACTCCACCAATCATTTTGTCTTCCAACTTCCGCGCCGAAATTTCGCACCTTGCCTTGCTAGGGTTCGCCATTACTAGCACTTCCCGCTCAAAACTCGGGCGATTCCGCTCCACTACATCAATTCCAAGCTCCAAATAGCATTTCCCCCAAATCTCCTCGCCTCAAGCCATGCCTAGAGCTTCGGAAATCCTAGAGGTGTTTGTTGAAACCTGGCCGACATCGGATTGTGGCTCGACAAAGTTGAAGTATCTGGAGAAGTCGCTGAGATTGCAGCACCATGAAGTCATCCATTGGCGTCCGGCTAAAGGGGAATCGATTCCGGCGCCCCAATCTGGTGAGACTGTAGTCTTCACCTCTTTCTTTGACCGAGGTCTTGCTCTTCCTTCTTCGGATTTTCTTCGCCAACTTCTTTCCTTCTACCAGCTAGAGTTAGTGAAACTGAACCCTAACTTCATATTGCAAATCTCTATCTTTGAAACTTTATGTGAATGTTTTTTGGGTGTGAAGCCCCATCGCAATCTGTTCTGATACTTATTCCACATCAAACCTCAGCCCTCCAGAAACAAAGTCCAAGTGATAGGGGGAGCCGGTCTCCAACTTAGGAATGAAATGAAAAAGATCTATCTCCATGTTCCTCTGAAAACCTCCCTTAAGGGCTAGCATAGAGAATGGTTCTATTGCTCTGATCTTGAACCTTGTCTACCCCTTTTTACTGGTTTGTCTCCAGAGGTCGTGCCCAGCTGGTCCTCTGTGCCAAACTTTGAGGTGATGGGCAAGTGTATCAGTTGATTGAGACAATTGACAAGCTAAAGAGCTCTGGATTGACTGGTCCCTAGGTGGCCAGATGTTTCCTGAACCGCCGTATCAGGCCCCTAAAGCTGAGAAGCCACTTTGACTAGGATTATGAGGGCAAAGATGATCCCAGCCGGGAATATCCAGACTTGACAAACAAGCACAAGGTGATTGACATCCTACTCAGTTTTTTCGCCCAGGGGGTCGCAGAGACAGAAGATGCAGAGTGTGCCATCGCACCTTATGGCCAAAAAAGGCCTCGGCCAGAGGTAATATTGAAATGCTGATTGTTGAATTGCTGTCCATCTACGATGAATGTCAGTGGATGTGTATCCTGAATTGCTCTGCAATGTACGATGTATATTGTTAATCACTTGCAGGAATGTGAGGAGTTTGATGATGACTCCCAAACTTTGTCGGCCGCCAAATCGAAGAAGAGGCCATTGAGTCCTTCTGCTGCCCAGCCCAGCTCCAAGAGAGCTAGGAAGAAACCTGTCGAAGACCCGGGCAAGAAGAGAGCTAGCAAGCTGAGTACTGCAGCCGGGAGCCTGAAGATAAAAGACACCGCCAGCATTGCTACTAGGCCACCGAGTCCAAAGCCATTGTCTCCAAGCCCGAGACCAACACCACCAGGCTCAGCAACATCGAGCCCAAGGCTAGCACCGCCAAGTACGAGATCAGCAATGTCGAGCCAAAGAGTGGCGCCACCGAGTGCTTTGACGCCCCAGTCGGCCGTACCAGAGACTAGGCCGACCAAGAGCAAAATGCCATCGCCGACTACCGCGCCGACTAGCCTAACAGCTAGCAGCTCTCCACCGCTGACACCTGGAGCCCCCTCGTGGGAGTTCAAGACCTCCAAGAGGTAATGTAACACCCTGAAATTATTCCTACATAAAATATTGTGAAAAAGGAATTTTAGAAATTTAATTAAAAGTCTCAAGGAGTGAAAAGAATAAAAATCAGAGGAAATTCTGAAGAAAAATGGGCTTGAAAATAATCTTATAAAATTCTTTGCTTAATTATTTAATTTCTGGAATTTTCTAGGAATTATTTAATTAGGGGAATTATTTTTGGCAAAATAAATACACTCACAGCATTAAAATAAAAAGAAAAAGGTTTTAAAAATCTTCCCACAGTCTCTAGGCCATTTCCAGCCCGTTACTGTGCGCAGCCCGTTCCCCTCGCTCGCGCGCCCGCGGCCGCTCGCGTCGTTGTAGCCGCCGACAGGTGGGGCCCGCCTGTCAGGTCGTTGCCTACCTCCAGCCGATATGGCACTGTAGCACCGGAACGCCGCCGCCATAAATCCCGTCGAATCTGCTCGTCTCGGACTCAGTCTCTCCAAATCGGCTGAGGGAAAACCGAGCCCTTATCCTCCTCTACCTTATCCCCAAGAACCCGGAGCAAAATCATGCGTGGAGCAGAGACCCGAAGCTTCCCGAGTCGGACCTCTATCTCCAACCGGCGCCGTTGCAAAACCCGTCGAGTCCGAGCCCAAGTCCGCCTCTCTCCACCTTAAATAGCGATCTCGGAACCCCTAGGATCGTTTTTGCCTTTTAGATCGAGCTTTAGCTAGCCCTAGCTGCCTCTCCGCGTCTCGCGCTTGCTCCGCCGCCGCCGCCAAGCTTCGGTTGCACGCCACCATTGCCTCAGCCGCTGTTCAAGCCCGCCGCCACCTCGGTTAGGTTCACCGGAGCCCGTAGAAGCGAGGCTGCTGCCTTTTAGCCCTCGGGAGTCACCGGAACGCCGCCGTCGACAAAGACCCGAAGCCCTCCGCCGCCTCAAGCTCGCCGTCGGCCGTCTTCGTCGTTGTTCTTCGCGGTTTCACCCTCGGTAACGATCGCCTCGACCCCCTTTACCCTTTCCCGCTCTCCCCGTGCGTCGCCGCGCCGCCGATCGCCGTCGACCATCGGATCCAGTGCCGTCGCCGTCGCTGTAGGCGCCGTGGCCGCCGACGTGGTCGCCGTATGTGCACCAGCTTGGCGTCACCTCAGTGTCGGACCCGGGTTTGACCCCGAACCCTATGTGTGTACCGTGCTATTCCCACGATCAATTGCTAGCACACACATTCAACATTGGCATCATAATCCATACATCACAGGTTCAGCTCACAACAGTCCAAACATAAGTCGTACAAGAGTCTAGACTTTAGCGATTACATAGAGGCCGACCAGCCAAATAGAACAACAAATTAACAAAGAGTTCAACAGCGGAAATAAGATAATAGAGGCACCAAAAACCAGCAAGTATGCCTCTGCCCACCCACAGGCAACCAACCGGTAAGCCCTAGTAAGCACCGTCGTCATCGTCTCCAAAACCCGCTGCATAGAAGTACCCGATTGTCGGGTCCTCCTCCACCATCTCTAAAAAAAAGAAGTCACACAAGCGTGTGTGAGTACAATACGTACTCTGCAAGACTTATAGTGTTTGCAATGGTATTCCATAATATGCGAAGATAAACAAGGAATGGTTCAAGTCCTGCAGTTTGCATAAATCATAATATACATAGCGAAAACATTGTGGTTTTGCAACGAAATTTTTGTAAAACAAGCTAGCACAGCAAACAAGTATATAAGCATCAACCCCCAAGTGTTTCCAACCATATGGGCTCCCTGCCCATGCCAGCCAACAGTGGCAACACGCTGCCACAACCATCCCAGTGAACTCCCCGTTCGCACCAAGATCTTTCCCCAAAACAGTTCCCAAAAATTAAAACTACTACGGTGGAGAATTTCCCAAGTCGTCCATAACCGAGGACACGGCTATTCGAATAGTTTTAACTCTCGAGAGTGTGTACAACTGTACCCACATGACAAGGACAGTATGAGTTACCACACAGGAGGCTCACACCATCAATGACAAAGCCTTTCTATCGTTGACCTAGCAATATCCCGCGCTTATGATCCATCCCTAGGGAGTTGGGAGGCCTCCCAAAATCCCCAAGGCTCATACGATGTGCTGGTCACCCTTGAACAATAATCAAGGTACCTTCGGGCTATGGACAAAAACCATAACCCGCACTATCCCAATGTCGACAATAATGACCTACTACTACCACCGGCGGGTCTATTGCTAGGTATGAACAATATACTAAGCTAGGAACTCCCCATAAGAGCCACATGTGGTTTGCACTGTGCTTCTTGGTTCTAGCTACACCATAGAATCGGTCCTTAGTGACCCGGGCGAGACAACCACCTAATCGGTACCACAACAAGGCACCGAACACTACATCCACTCGCCCAAGTCCAAAAGCATGTTTTCAGTTTTTGTTTTCCACCAAGAGCACAGGGGAAAAAATACCCACTGTTCATTTCCATATTTTCGCAAATGCTTCTTTTCCCCAACATCCCAAAATCAAGTAACAAGTAGCATTGATTAAAAAGCAAACTAAGCATACCTATTGACATCTTCCCAACCACATGAACCCAAATTTTTAGTGGCAACATAAGTGACAAGGAATTCATGATACTCAAGTAACAAGGACAGGGCATATGCAACAAGAGGTTAACTACCCAAGAATCCCACACATTTTCAAGTAAAACATCGCATGCATAATAGTTTGCAATCAATATAGTTTGTAAGTTTGAAATATAGGAGCAATTGATCAAGGGGGTGCTTGCCTTGCTTCTGGACTTCCTGGAACTCTTCTGATCCTTCCACAACCGGGTCAACAACGTTGTGTTCTATGAGAATACCAAACGAATGCAATGAAAACAACGGCAAAATATTTAACAGAACAGGAAGTACAAATATTTTTGCAGAATATGCAAGTGCACGATTTTAGATGAATTTAGGAAAAAGAATCGCTTGAATCCGAGTTCATATGAGGGAGAAACGGCTAAATGAAATCTGCTCTGTCCTAAAATCGAAAATAATTGAAAAACAGAGTTTTCGCTCGACCGAACTGCAGAAACGGCTGAAAACATTCTACCGACTTAACGGGTGGTCTATTTGGGACGTTTTCGGTTCTAGGGGCGTTTTTATGGTACGAAACCTACATGTGTGCTGCTGTGAACCTAAGGACAACTCCCAAAAGTGCATATACTCCAACTCGCTAGGATATTAATCGCGCACGCTCACACGTCACTAAAACGGCCTAACACGTGAAATCCACCGGGCGTAAAGTTTTAACCTAAGGCATTTGGGGGCGTGGAGGGTTTCTAGGGCCTAGGGGTCACTGGATGTACAAGTGGAACCTACGGGAAGGCTTCGGTAGTGGTGAACGCCTCGGTCCAAAAACAATGTCTTCGTACGCGCAAACTACACGTCTTCGCACGTTATCGACAACCGGCAAAATCGGGAATTCAACAGCAGCTGCTCTACTCGTGGTTTTATCTCGTTCTAATGCTAGTGGGGCCAACCTGGCTTGCATGGGGCTGATGGGGTGGCTGTTGCTCACTCAAACACAAGCGCACCTAAGGTGTTCGGTGAAAAGCAAAGCTAAAGCACGGCTTATCTACCTCTGTCCTCTCATGCTCTAGTGCATGGCTAGCACATGCAGGGCACGAGGAAGCTCTAGGGGTCCTGCATGCAAGATCGAAGGGCTCTACTATATGCGGCCATGCTCCAATTGAGCCTCATCCACACATATGGCCACGGTGGTGACGCTTGGGTGGATGGCAAAACAATGGCATGATAGGCCAAGCCAAGGACGTGGGGAGAACTAGTGGCCTCCCAGGAATAAAAAGAAAGTACATGCAGAAACAGAAGCTCACCGAAGAGTGCAGACCGTGGGGTGCGACGTTGAGGCGGTGGTCGGCTCGGCAACAGGGTCGCTCGTGATGGAGGCTGGAGACAAGTGCTATGATGAGCTCAAAGAGTGAAGGGAAGATGGTGATACGGCCAGGACAGCGCTAACTCACCAGGGCGCAGCTTAGCGGCCGCAAGATCACGGCGGCACCCGGTCGGCGTTGCAAAACACGATGGGGCTGCAGTGGTGCCTGCTGCTTGCCGAGGGCGAAAACGAAGTTAGGTCGGGCAAGAACACGTGGTGACACAGCTGAGACAAGGTAAAACTCACCGGAGCTCTCAGACGGAAAGCGTGTGCTCGCCGGCACCGTGGGCGGCACCTCACGTTCTCAGCGAACCAAGGGGCAAACCTTTGGGTCCTTGGCAGGTGAGAAAGAGGGCGAGCTGGGGAAGCAGGAGGACATAGGCTTGGTTAAAAGGAAGGCAGGGAAGGAGAGGACAGGGGAGGGGCGCTAGTTCTCCATCGGTCTCGCGATGATGTGTGTGCGGGTAAGCGTGCAGCAGACGGATGGGACAGGGCAGGGCGCCGCTGAGGCTGTCGGGGGCATCTCGCGAGGTCCCAAGGCGCTCTGCCTCTCCCTCTCATGTGGTCTAGGGCGTGCAGAGGAAGCCACCTAGTCGAGCCGCACGGGCGGAGAGAGATCCTTGCGATCTCGTTTGGACGATGGAGGACAGGGGCACAAAAGATAGAACCACATATCAAGGATTCACACACGAGAACTATCTCCAACAACCATACGACGAGACCCATTGGATGAATGCGCGGGCGAGGGCTTAGGCGAGGGCGCATGCTCGCGAGAGAGGGTGCGGGCGCGGGCGCGGGCTCGGGAGAGGGCGCGGACGCGAGCTCGGGAGCGAGGGCGCGGGCTCGGGAAAGGGCGCGGGCGCGAGCGAGGGCACGGGCGCGAGCGAGCGCGGGTGCAGGCTCGGGAGAGGGTGCCGGCGCGAGAGAGCGCGCGAACTCGAGAGAGAGCCCGGGCGCGAGAGAGAGCGGGCGCGGGCGCGGGAGAGATTCCGGCCACCGCCGGCCATGAGAAGACCACCTACAGCTTTGCCTTGAACTCCTCTGACCTTTCTCTTTGGGGCCCGACTACAGCCAACACCGCCATCGCCGTCGCCGCCGCCGAGAAGCTCGCCGGCTCAGTCCTCCTCTGTTTCATCCCACCGGACCATCCACTCCCAGTCCGGACGGTCCGTTCCATTGTCCCTATCTGCGCCTACTCTGTTTTGGTCCCTAAGGTGCTGGTTTATACAGATCGCACAATCTTTAACCCGTTGGCTGAGATTTTTCATGCATGAAAGATGACATGAAGAGCATGCAGATGGAAAAACGGTTTTATGCACCAAAGATCAAAAGTGGGCTGTTACACTCAGCGCCGTTAGCCGATCCGTAGCCGATCTGATCGTGATCAATGTTAGCCGATGGATCTCCTAGGTTAGATCGCGGCCGTCCGATCCAAACCCTAGAACCCTAGCCATCGGATTCCCCTCATGGACCACGGTGGACTTGGTCCACCATGGACCCGACTCCTCTCTCTCGTCGACAGTGGGCCCCATTGGTCAGCCAAGAGCCTCCTCTCTCCTATGACGTCATAAATACCTTTTCTAGAATAAAATTAATTCAATTATCACGCAATAAATCGGTTAATTCTTTTAAATAGGCTAAAAAGGGTTAAAACTTCTAAAAATCATAACTAATTCATACGAACTCGGATTGAGGTCGTTTAAGTCTCTAATTTCTCTAAAAATCATGAACTATCCATTAAAAATATATTATTATACTGTTCATGTGTGTTGATGTACTTTTTTTGCTTGTTTTGTTTATTGCCTATAGCTACCGACGTTCAGGAAGTGATGCAGTTTGTCGAGGCAGGTGTTGAAGACTATGTGGAGCTGCAAGGCAAGTCACACAGATTTCTCTTTCTCATTGAACATGTTGTTCCTATGATTAAAGCTATGTTTTTCTTCAATGCTGCATTTATTTTGGAATGTCATCGGGACAGGGAAACCCTAACCTTTGTTTATGGCCCCTTTGATTTGATCACTTGACATTGTACCTATGGGTTAATTTTGACTAGCTACCTTTATTTATTGGTTAGCTAGAATAACTCTAGGACCCTGCTTAGCCATGCCTAGCAAATAATAGAATAACTTATGGGTTGTCACAATAATTTCTATACTACTATTTAGTCACATGAAATGATGTTCCATTTACGGCAGTGGTCGTACGAGGACATTTTAATGGTTCACTAAAACTTGAATAAATGGTGGGTTGTGAGTACCAGGGTTGAGAATGTTGCTAGCGGTGCTCATGACAGTTAAGGACCAGTTCGTGGACTACTTGTTGCGAAGCAACACTCGTGCTAACCACAAGCCAGCGTGGGTAATGGTAGGATCCAATGTGTAGTACGTTCAACCAGGGTCCACCATGGTGTGTTGTGGCTGTGTCAATAAGACCACCATGGCTGCGTCAATAAGTCCATGACTTGGGCGTTGGATCGTTTCCCAGACTCAAAACCCGATCAGTTCTGGCCAAAAACTGGTGGTCCAGCGGGTGGCTTCCTTGTTGTGCGGATTACATGGAGGGTCCTATAACAATTCCTTTCCAAGGTACCGTGGTGGTATCAAGGGGCATAACGATGTGCTGTGGAGTTGTGTCTTGTGGGTAAATTGGTACATCTCTGGCCAGAGTAAAACTATTCGAATAGCCGTGCCCACGGTTAAGGGTGGCCTAGCAGTGTTTCTGTGATTAGTCTCACATTATTTAAACTTAATGGTTGAACAGTGGAACATGTGTAGCTCCAGGTTGGAGTGGTGGGGCCTATACCGTTTTGGTGAGCGGTATAGTGTTGATTAATACTGCTATTTAACTAATGTTTTATTACTCTCTCAAATGTTTTAGTTTTGCTTTTATGCAAACTTGAGCCATATTATGCCATCCTCTGTTATCCAGTGCACTTGCATATTTGTTGTGTGGCTTGCGGAGTATGTCATATGCTCACCTTGCAATCAACAATCATTCAGAGGAGGACTATAGTGAAGAGGACTACTTGGAGGACTGAGAGGGAGCCCGGTCAAGTGCGTGGAGTGGGAATCGTCACGCTGTTATTTATTTATCCGCTGTTAGAACCTTATTGTTTTGAGAGGTACCATTCGCCTCTGTAATAAATGCTTACGCTATGTAAACACTTACTTTGATTATCAATTTTGTCATGTGTGCCTTGGTTGATTCCTGGACGAGGGTTTTCACACAATAAAACTCCAGAATTTTGGATGGAAATTCTGGGCGTGACAGGTAAGCAATCTCGAATCTTCTAAAAATCTTGATCAGTGTAGTAGGGTCTTGATATTTGACTCATTGTGCAGGAGGTGAGTAGACATAGATCCCAAGGAGACTATGCCGACTGCTCCTGTTGCCGAGCTAGCCCCAGCCGAGCCAACACCAGCAAGCTCATCTGTGAGCCAATGACTGCCCCAGTTGTAGAAACTGAAGCTGTCCCAATAGCAGGACTGCTAGTGCCAGTTGACCAAGGGGCGAGTACTAAAGCTGTTGCTCCAGCCCCTAAGCGAGTCCCTAAAGCCCCAGCAGCTACCGAGTCAGGAGCCAGGACCTTGTTGCCATCCATATCGTTGTCATCTTCAAATGAAGTGGATCTCCCCAGACTGGAAGCCCCTCCCCACAAGTTCCCGAGAACATTCCATTGGGTATCCCCTAAGGGAATCACAGAAAGCTACGAGCATGATGAGGAGGCAGCGGAGAGGGAGCGTGAAGTTCTTCTTTGTGCCGTAATCGCCGCATCCCGAGGAGTCCAGGTATGACTCTCGCCACATTGAGTTCTTGACAGTCTTCCTTGTATTGGTTCTCTGCCTCTTGACTTTGTTTTGTTCTTCCAAGCAGAAGATAGTCGACCGCTCAGAGAAAGTGAACAAGGTCTTGACCCAGCTCGCCCCCCATCTCCAACGATTGGGCCAGCTCCAGGCCGCCAAGGCCGACTTGGAACGGTCTAGTCAGGAGAGGGAGACTTGGCTAAGGGGAGCAGTTGGCCAGCTCAGGGATGAAAAGTGGGCCCTAGCCGAGAAGATCAGAAGTAAGTCTCCTGCATTTGTCTTCCCGAATAAATCCCAAGTATATTTCTCTAGCTTTGTTGTTTCCCGATTGCCCGGTTGAGTCCTGACTGTAATCTCGAGTTCTTGATTATTCTGATATATAGCCCTTGAAGCCGAGTTGAAGACCCAGACAGAGGAGAAAAAACAACAGGAATT
This sequence comes from Oryza meyeriana var. granulata, assembly GCA_003991445.1. Taxonomy (NCBI): domain Eukaryota; kingdom Viridiplantae; phylum Streptophyta; class Magnoliopsida; order Poales; family Poaceae; genus Oryza; species Oryza meyeriana. The sequence goes on along the minus strand of RYFJ01002014.1, from coordinate 39,622 downwards.
TGAGCTGAAGAAAGTTGAAAAGGCTAAAGCTGAACTGGAGAAGGCCAAAGCCAAAGTAGAGGCTGACTACGCAAGTAAGCCTTCTCTCTGAAAATAACCTTAACCAATCCTTTTGTTACTCTAACTGTAGTTTTGGCTAACAAGTATACTTGTCAATGAATCTGAGTAGCTTCGAAAGCCAATGCCCAAACCCAATTTCAAGCCTTTGCAGAGGAGATTGAAGTCGTCAAGGAGTCTGTTGACGCCGAAAACCGCCGGGTGTGCCGAAAAGCTTGCTGACGATCTGGTTCGGCGCCTAGAGACACGCGAAGGCCTGGGAGATCTGCTTAGCTCCAGTGCAGGTCCTAAAATATTTGAGGTTCGCGAGCGTGCCAGTCAATTTGACCCAGCAATTGACAAGGAGATGAAGAAATTAGATTACTGATCCAATCGGCCAGCAAGCCGATACGGATTCCTTCCAGCCGATGCCGCTATGCTCGTGCCCGGGCCTCTGCCTGTACTCGCGCCCGGGTCTCGTGCTCGCGTCCGGGTCCTTGTTGGTCCTCGTGCCCGGATCGGCAGCAATTGCGCAATCGGCTATCGGCCGATACGGGCTGATATAGACTCCTCGTAGCCGATAGCCGATGACACCTGTGTATCGGCTAGGAAACCGATAGTGCTATGAGCAAATAGACAAGATGTCAGTATAACATGTGCATCGGCTAGGAGCCGATTATCAATAGATAAGCAAAATAGTAAGCCAGCCGACTGCCGAGGAAACACATATGCATCGGCTAGAAAACCGATGATAATATAGATGACCAAAACAGTATGGATAATACAGTCGGCTTTATAAAAAGATAACCTATCGGCTAAGCACTCCGATAGAACGTCGCATATACACCGATCAGCCCGACAAGGATAAATCTATTATTATCGATCTAGTAGTTCAAACCTAACTGATGCAGCACAGATCGATAATAGTAAAGGAACCTCAACGAGCCGATAGACCTAATGCAACTGTGATGAAAATAACTTACCGGCTATACATTCCGATAAGACGCTTGCACAAAAACCATCAGCCTAGCAGGAACGATTTATCGCTGGCAGTTCAGTAGGTCGGACCCAACCGATGCAGCACGAACTGATGATAAATCGCCCCCAGTAAACTGATAAGATCTACGCACGCGTGATGTGGTATACCTGATCGGCCTAAGAGGTCGGACCGAACCCATGCAGCCGTAGACAGGGCAGATACACCTGGGTAAGGGGTGACGAGTCTTACCCTCTCGCAGGAGTTCGGACCTAACCGATGCAGCCCCGCTCGAGAAGCAAGAACCCGTCGAAAGGTTGGCGATGCGCCGAAGTTTAATTGATCGATTGATAATTTACAAGCTACCCGGGCATACGTATATATACCCCGAGTTACAAGAGTCCTGATAGGACACGGTATAGGACTTTCCTAACTAGAAAAGGAAAACTAACAGACCTGATCGGACAAGAGATCAGGTTTCCTAAAAGATAAAACTATCTAATAGATAAGATAAATAACTGCCATAACGTGGTCTTCACGATTTCTTCCAGGCTTGGTCTCTCCCAGATGAGCTTCCATTGGCTGACATGGCTTCTTTCCTTAATCGAATATGGATATGAATCGTACCAAATTTTGGCGTTAACACATGCCCCCCAATTTCGGAGTTTGTTATCAAACTTCGAAATTCTTCTTCTGTTTGGGCCTCAATATTCCTTCCTGGCCTCTTGAAGTCGGCTCTCATGAGCCGATACCTTTTGTACTAGGTGTGCTAGGCTCTCGAAGTCTTCTGATGAAAATCTTTCCTTGATCGGAGCCACCAAACCTTGGAATGCTAACTCGGCCAGCTGTGCATCATCCAGACTTAAACTATAACATCGGCTTCTAACATCACGAAACCGCTGGATATACTCCGTGACTGATTCCTCCGGCTTCTGTATTACCGATGTTAAATCTATCAAACTCATCTCCTGACTCCCCATAAAGAAATACTTGTGGAATTGCTTTTCCAGATCGGCCCAACCTTGAACTGAGTTAGGTGGCAATGAAGAAAACCATGTAAAAGCCGATCCGGATAATGATAACGGGAAGAGTCTAACTCTCAAAGCTTCTACAGCCGATGCGTCTCCACATTGAGCCAAGAACCGGCTGACATGTTCCACTGTAGATACATCATCTTGCCCTGAGAATTTGGAGAAGTCTGGTACTCTGTATCGGCGCGGCAATGGAGCTCTATCAAACCAATCTGGATATGGAGGCCGATACATAAACATTTCCTCCTTCGGTCTTAGACCGAATTGCTCTCTTATCACCTCTATGACTCTTACTGATAAATCTTCTTTTGGATCTTCACCGTAATAACGCAGAGGTGGAGTTGATAGCCGATTCTGATTCTGATATTCCCTCGGGTAATTGTACTCAGGAACAGCTTCTGGATAACTCTGTTGATGCCCCCCATAGTACGCAGTTTGATATCCTTGAGGAATCCCATCTTGTTGCCCCCCGGGTATTTGAATCGGCTCCACTGCCTTCTTGATCAAGCTCTGTAATGTGTTTATCAATATCCCAGATTGATCGGTCAACGCATAATGAACTGCTTCATTAAACATGTCTTGGATCGGCTTCTGTGAACTTGTAGGCGATATATGGCTCGATTCGTCAATAAGAACAGGCTTTGGAAACTGTAATTTTTGAATCGGCCCTTGATCTGTCATACCGAAGGATTGTAGACAAAGCTTCCGAAAATCATCAATGTTCTGCTCCACTTGTTGTCTCTGTTCTTCGGTCAAGTCTTCCATTGTAACTGGGATTGTATCATCTTTGCTGACCTCTTTTCCAGCCATGTCGAAGTTCTATGTCCCACCAGGCCAAAAACGTGTTGATTCAGCCGATAGGATATACTGTGATAATATGAAGATCGTGTCCCACCATGCGTGCCAAAAACGTGTTGACGCCGAAAACCGCCGGGTGTGCCGAAAAGCTTGCTGACGATCTGGTTCGGCGCCTAGAGACACGCGAAGGCCTGGGAGATCTGCTTAGCTCCAGTGCAGGTCCTAAAATATTTGAGGTTCGCGAGCGTGCCAGTCAATTTGACCCAGCAATTGACAAGGAGATGAAGAAATTAGATTACTGATCCAATCGGCCAGCAAGCCGATACGGATTCCTTCCAGCCGATGCCGCTATGCTCGTGCCCGGGCCTCTGCCTGTACTCGCGCCCGGGTCTCGTGCTCGCGTCCGGGTCCTTGTTGGTCCTCGTGCCCGGATCGGCAGCAATTGCGCAATCGGCTATCGGCCGATACGGGCTGATATAGACTCCTCGTAGCCGATAGCCGATGACACCTGTGTATCGGCTAGGAAACCGATAGTGCTATGAGCAAATAGACAAGATGTCAGTATAACATGTGCATCGGCTAGGAGCCGATTATCAATAGATAAGCAAAATAGTAAGCCAGCCGACTGCCGAGGAAACACATATGCATCGGCTAGAAAACCGATGATAATATAGATGACCAAAACAGTATGGATAATACAGTCGGCTTTATAAAAAGATAACCTATCGGCTAAGCACTCCGATAGAACGTCGCATATACACCGATCAGCCCGACAAGGATAAATCTATTATTATCGATCTAGTAGTTCAAACCTAACTGATGCAGCACAGATTGATAATAGTAAAGGAACCTCAACGAGCCGATAGACCTAATGCAACTGTGATGAAAATAACTTACCGGCTATACATTCCGATAAGACGCTTGCGCAAAAACCATCAGCCTAGCAGGAACGATTTATCGCTGGCAGTTCAGTAGGTCGGACCCAACCGATGCAGCACGAACTGATGATAAATCGCCCCCAGTAAACTGATAAGATCTACGCACGCGTGATGTGGTATACCTGATCGGCCTAAGAGGTCGGACCGAACCCATGCAGCCGTAGACAGGGCAGATACACCTGGGTAAGGGGTGACGAGTCTTACCCTCTCGCAGGAGTTCGGACCTAACCGATGCAGCCCCGCTCGAGAAGCAAGAACCCGTCGAAAGGTTGGCGATGCGCCGAAGTTTAATTGATCGATTGATAATTTACAAGCTACCCGGGCATACGTATATATACCCCGAGTTACAAGAGTCCTGATAGGACACGGTACAGGACTTTCCTAACTAGAAAAGGAAAACTAACAGACCTGATCGGACAAGAGATCAGGTTTCCTAAAAGATAAAACTATCTAATAGATAAGATAAATAACTGCCATAACGTGGTCTTCACGATTCCTTCCAGGCTTGGTCTCTCCCAGATGAGCTTCCATTGGCTGACATGGCTTCTTTCCTTAACCGAATATGGATATGAATCGTACCAAATTTTGGCATTAACAGAGTCACGAGAGATTCTTGCTGAATCCGTGAAAGGGCTCCTTGACATTATAGATCCTCACCATGTTGGGACCATCTCTAGTATAGTCTCCTAGGTGCAGGCACGCCTTAGTGAAGCCCTGAGTATCTTGAAAAAGTACTCGGATGAGCGCGTTGCTGTCGGCGTGGCCCAGACCCTTGCCATGACCAAGTCGATCTACCCTAGGGTAGACCTCGAGGCCATCGGTGAGGGGTTTGCTGAAGAGACAACACCTGAGGAAGCACTGGAGTTGATCACCCAGGCGAGGCCAACTGCAGAGGAGATCACTAAAGACCTGGGAATGTAAGAACAAACCATTATGCAGTCGGTGTATATAAAGCTTTTGTAAAGACATGTGTAAATATATGTACAATGCAGCCGAGTTCTTGGTTTTCCTTAGTTATCATTAGCTTTACCTGACTATATAGTCTGCGCCAAGTTGATCGATAGGAACTTAATAAAAATCGTTCACCTCAAAAAGCTATAGTCGGGCAAACATAACATAATCATTGTAAAAATTCATAACATAGATAAAACAAGCTCGTATTTTGTTAACAAAGCATATATAATACATGCAGCCCCCGACTCACTACTCGGTTGAAACAAGCGACGTAGTGAGTTAGATAAAACTTTATACATATGTATGTGAGAAAGTACAAAACTCAGGTATAGAAAGGACGTAGCTGTTATATATTCCATGAGTTGCTGACTAGAGCACCATCTTTAGTCTTCAGTCGGTAGGCTCTCGGCTGAGTCACCTCAGTGATAATGAACGGCCCTTCCCACAAGGGGGATAGTTTATGCCTGTCTTTGGTGGTTTGTATTTTTCTCAAGACGAGATCATCGACCAAAAAGGTGCGGCCATGGACATTTCGACTGTGATAACGACGCAGGCCTTGAAGATACGTTGCCAACTAAATGATTGCGATGTCCCTGGCTTCCTCCAACTGATCGAGTTGAACCAGTCGGTTTTTGTTGGATTTAACTTCTGAGTAGGCCCGAACTCGCGGAGAGCCGAACTTTAACTCGGTTGGTAACATAGCCTCAACACCATAGACTAGAAAGAAAGGGGATTGCTCTGTTGCCCAACTAACCGTGGTTCTTAGAGACCAGAGAACAGATGGGAGTTCTTGTACCCACCGCCCTGCATATGGTTGTAGTCGGTCAAATATCCTAGCCTTGATACCTTGTAAGACCATGCCATTAGCATGCTCGATCCGCCCATTGCTCCATGGGTGTGCCATAGAAGCGTAATAGATCTTGATGCCGAAGTTGTCACAGAAATCTTGAAATACACTGCCTGTGAACTGAGTACCTTTGTCTGTGATGATGCGGTTAGGAACCCCAAATCAGTATAAAATACTCATGATGAAGTACTTTGCTCGTGCTATTGTTATGGTAGCAACAGGTTTGGCCTCAATCCACTTTGTAAATTTGTCCACTGTGACGAATAAGTGTGTGAATCCTCCTGGTGCTTTCTTGAAAGGCCTGACCATGTCAAGTCCCCAGACTGCAAAGGGCCAAAAGATTGGGATGGTTTGAAGTTCTTGGGCTGGAAGATTTGTTTGTCTTGCATAGAATTGACAACCCTCGCGTGTGCGAACTATGTCTTTAGCATCTGTTATTGCTGTTGGCCAGAAAAATCCCTGCCTATAAGCCTTTCTGACTAACGTCCTGGATGCGGCATGGTTGCCACAAATGCCCGAGTGGATTGATTGCAAAATTTGCTTGCCCTCCTCGAGTGTGATGCAGTGCATGAGGACTTCGGATGCACTCCTTCGGTACAGGTCTTCTCCGACTACTAGGAAACATTTGCTTCGACGTTTGATTCATTTGGCTTCGCTACGAGCTTCTAGGAGTTCGTCATCCAAGAGGAATTTGAGTACTGGAGTCCGCCAATTTTGAGAGCTGACTAGCACTTCTTCTGTTGATGGGGTAGGTTCAGCCCCCGACTGTTCAGGCATTGATTTCTTCTTGACTGATGGCTCCATTAGTTGCTCGACAAAAATCCCAGTCAGGACCACTTCTCACTTGGATCCCATGTTAGCCAATTCGTCTGCAGCATCGTTGTATTGTCGTAATACATGAGTTATTTCCAGCCTGTCGAACTTGTTTTCTAGCTTCCTGACCTCCTGACAATATGCCGCCATTATGTCATCGAGGCATGTCCAGTCTTTCATGACTTGGCTCACCACAAGTTGAGAATCCCCATGTACAACCAGCCGGTGGATGCCATGTGATATGGCAATGCGGAGCCCATGGATGAGTGCCTCGTACTCGGCAACGTTGTGGGAAGCTAGGAGGTGGATCAAGATACTAGGACCAGCAGGACCAGCAGTGCCCCATTATACATACATGGTGCTCAAGATGCTAGGACCAGCAAGAGTACTTTCCTTGCGCAGTGATGTTAAGCAAGCTGTCACTACGATAAGGAGAGCTGTGAGTTGGCCCAGTCTCAAGAGGCAGCAGTCGGACAAAACAATATCTGACTAGCTATAACATCTGCAATCGAGGACGATCAAGTTCCGACAAGGAAAGCAGCAAAGTCGGGAATTTTGGTGGATTTAGAGACGAAAAAGATACCCCTTGTGGAGGCCATGGGCCCCGGGTACCGCATGACAAGCATATGGGCCACTCGGACAGAGGATGGGCCTAGCCTTGTAATTAGAGATATGATAGCACTCGGCAGACTTAACCTTGTATGATAAGGAAGATACAGTCCTAGTCGGGCAAGTTATATCTCTAGGAGGAGATCCCTTGGTTGTAACTCGATCGGGACTCCTACTTTGTAACCCTGTCCCCCAGTATATAAGGGGAGGCAGGGCGTCTCCTGAGGGCAAGACATAGAAGATCACCAAGATCAAGTCATACATCCTCAAAGGAAATACACCACAACTGGACGTAGGGCATTACCTCATATCGAGGGCCTGAACCAGTATAAACCTCTCATGTTCCTTTGCAGTCCACCAAGTTTTGATCTGACGAGCAGCCCTATATTCATATTGCTGATGTAAAACATTGACAGTTGGCGCGCCAGGTAGGGGCTTCAGTGAGATCAACCCCAACAAGCTCGATGGATTCGGCAACCGAAGTCGACGGCAGCAAATTCTCCCCCGGAGACACAATCACATTCGAAAGCCTCGACTTTGTCGCCAACAAGTTAGGCAACCTCACCTTGGCCGACTTGGACTCGATCGATCCATCAAGGAACCAGCCGACTCTACGCCAATCGGCCCACACGACACTGCACAACCCTCGTCAACTTGCTGCGGCGATCTTCCACTTGCCTAGGTCTCGGGACAACTCTCCCCTTCGGCGTTCGACTCGGACTCGGCCTTGAGCCGGCCGGAGTCAGGCTAGGAAGGGGGGAGATCATCAATCTCCTGTGTAGACTCGGCAACGCCGCAGACACCTACAATCTACATCCCACGTGGCAGACCCGATCCTCTACAGTTCAGTTCGGACATGGCCTAGAGACGTTCGAGATTGGATCTAGGGAGGTTGGAGTCGTCATAACCCCGATGAACTACTCAGACTCCGACTCCAAGTTGGACAACAGTTCAAACACCAGTTCGAACAACAGTCTGGCAAGCTTCCTTCTGCATTGAGAAATCTTCATGGCTTCAATCCCTCCACAGGAGGTGCGTCGAGTACAAGAGCAGCAAGAAGAGGAGGCCCACTGACTATGACAACAAGAGGAGGCTGAACGCGAGGCTCACAACGATGAGCTACGCAGGGCAGGGCAAGCCACTCAGCAACAAATCCTCTAGACCAGAGTCGGCGACCACGACGTCTTCGTCATGCCACAACAGAATGTCATGGCCACTGCGACCTTACTGAACACGCTCCAGTTCGGGCCTGATCATCAGGCCACCCCGACTATAGCGAGAATCAAAGCCATGATCACAACTGCGGCTTCTTAGCAACACCAGCAGTCGGGTGACACACATATACCGACCAACCGATCGGGTTCCCAACGGCGGTCTCATCTGCATCAGCATGACGTCGGGCGGCTGGCTCAAGTCAGTCGCACGCGGATTCACACCAAACATCTCTCGGCAACCCTAACAACAACAATCGGCGGCATCCCCAGAACGATCGTCGGTCAACCAAGACCTCCGAGGCTATTTGTAACACGATCTCTGCCAAGACATCAACACTTGGTGCCGCCAATGCGAAGAGGACGAGCGCCGCCGACTGGAGGATGAGAATGAGCGCTTCGGCCTCCACCACGAGCCGTTCCACCGCCGTGGTCAGAGCCGGAGCCCTCACGTAGACGAAGGCGTACCCGCTTTCACCCAGGAGCTACAAGAGGTCGACTGGCTGTCGGGCTTCAAGCCTACGGGAATCAAAAAATACGATGGCAAGACCAATCCCGAGTCCTGGCTCACCGTATACACTCTGGCAATCTAAGCTGCCAGAGGTGACCACAAAGCCATGGCTAACTACCTCCCGGTCACCTTAGCTGACTCGGCGAGGACATGGCTAACAGGGCTCCCAAAACGATCAATCGGCTCCTGGGGGGAACTCCGGGAATGCTTCATAGCCAATTTCCAGGGGACTTATGAAAGACCGTCTTCCGAGCACGATCTCTACCAGCTGCACCAGAGGAAGAATGAGTCTCTTCGTGAGTTCATCAAAAGGTTTTCCGAGAAGCGCAACTTGATCCCAATGATCAAGGATTAGGTCGTCATCGCTGCCTTCTGCAAGGGAGTCAAAGACGCCCCCGTTCATCGCCAAGTTCAGTCAAAAACCTCTAGCCTCTGTTAGGGCTCTCTTCGATATGGCGAATAAGTATGCTGACTCAACCGAGGCGGTCGCTGAGGCCCTCAACGAAAAGAAAGAGTCCCGGCAGAAGGACCAAATGGCAAAAGCCGACAACGAGCCAGCACAGAAGAAATCCGGCAGCCACAAGCGGAAGTCAAAAAACGTGGTGGCCAACATGGAGCGGACTTAGTCGCGACCCCCAAGGAACAACGAGTACTAGAAGGTGATGAATGGGCCTTGCCCTTTCATCCCAAGGGTAAACACGCGGCCAAAGACTGCTTCATGCTCAAAAAGTTTGCCTCCGAGCAGGCTTCAACATTTAGAGCTGACAAGGACAAAGACAAGCCAGATCCAGGCACAGCCGGTGATTATCAAGATCCCCAGGCTGAGCTCAACCATATCTTCGGAGGGCCGTCTGCATACGAGTCCAAGAGGAAGCAGAAGCCAGCAGCACGCGACGTCAACTTGGTCTCTACAGCAGACGCCCCCCAATATCTGCGCTAGTCAGAAATGCCCATCACATTTGATCGTGCAGACCATCCAGATTGGGTTTCACACCTAGGACGTTATCCACTCATCCTGGACCCGGTCGTCAACAATATCAAGTTGAAGAAGGTTCTCATAGACGGTGGTAGCGCGCTCAACATTCTCTTTGCCAAGACCCTGGATGAGATGAAAATCCCTCATTCAGAACTGCGGCTGAGTATGGCGCCCTTCCACAGGATAATTTCCAGCTTGTCTTCAACACCCCTCGGGCAGATAACTTTGCCGGTCACCTTCGGCACACGGGATAACTTCCGCGCAGAAAATATCTGCCTCGAGGTTGCCGACTTCGAGACTACGTACCACGTGATACTCGGACGGCTGGCGCTCACCAAATTCATGGCAGTGTCGCACTATATCTAAATGGTGCTCAAGATGCCTGGGCCAGCCGGAGTTCTTTCCCTTCGTAGCGACGTCAAGCAAGCCTTCACCTACGACAAAGAGCTGTGAGTTGGCTCAATCTCCAGAAACGGCAGTCGGAGGCACCAGCATTTGGCAAGCCGCCACAGCAGAAGTTGAGGATGATCAAGTTCCGGCAAAAAAAGCAGCAAAGTTAGGAATTTCAGCGGACTCTAACACGAAGAAGATCCCCCTAGACCCTTTCGACCCCTCCAAGGCTGCTCTAGTCGGGGCTGGACTCAACCCCAAATAGGAATATGCGCTCATCACCTTCCTCTAGGAGAACATGGATATTTTCACTTGGAAACCTTCCGACATGCCTGGTGTACCAAGGGAGGTGATCAAGCACGCCCTCAATGTCAAGACAGATGCCAAGCCAATCAAGCAACGGCTACGGTGCTTCGCACAGGACCACAAAGATGCTATTCGGGAGGAGATAACCAAGCTCCTCGCAGCAGGGTTCATCAAGGAGGTCTACCACCTGGATTGGCTAGCAAACCCAGTACTAGTCCGAAAGAAGAACGGTAAATGGCGCATGTGCATCGACTACACCGACTTGAACAAGGCGTGCCCCAAAGATCCATTCAATCTACCCAGAATAGATAAGGTGGTTGTCGATGTTTTACACCGGCAATATAATTATAGGGCTACTCGGCAAGGGAAAACTTGATGGATTGCAAAGGAACACAAGGAGATTTTATACTGGTTCAGGCCCTCGATGTGAGGTAATACCCTACGTCTAGTTGTGGTGGTATTCCTTTGAGGATGTGTGTCGATCAATGATCTCGTGCCCCTAGAGGGCACCCCGCCTCCCCTTATATACTGGGGGACAGGGGTACAAGGTAGGAGTCCTAGCCGAGTACGGCCAAGGGATTTCCTTCTTAGAGATACATCTTACCTGATTTAGACTGTATGTTTCTTATTGTACAAGGCAAAGTCTGCCGGGTGCTACTATATCTCTAACTCCAAGACTCTGCCCATCCTCTATCCGAGTGGCCCATATGCTTGTGATGAGGTACCCGGGGCCCATGGCCTCCACAGTAGCCCATGGGACCTTCATAGTTGAGTCACAGCTGATGCCGAGTACTCATCCTCCACGGTGAAGATTGCCCGAGTGCATTGCTCCCGAGTACTCTGTGTCCGAGCGCTTCTTCTTCCCGAGTCCTACTTCATGTCAGCTGGCAGCGAGGCTATGAAGGGCTTCATGTTGATGTATGAATAGTGTTCACCGAATAGGCGCACCTATTAGGTGTAGCCCCCGACTTTGTGCTTAATTGTGAAGATAATTAAACATAAAGTCAAAGATCTTTAACCTTGTAGTCCTTCCCGAGTAGTTTACTACTGGTATATGAGACTCTTCGGTATCATGTCAACGGGTATATGATTTATAGTCTTGCCGAGTAGCATGCCACTCGTATATGGGACTCTTCAGCTTCATGTCAGCTAGAAAAGGGGGTTTATAGTCTCTCCCGAGTAGTGCACTACTCGGAAGTTAGACTCTTCAGCGTCATGTCGGTTGGAATAATATTGCTCTTGGCAACTGGTGGCCAAGCATGTAGGCCGAGTACCACTTTATGAAAATTAATCTATTGCGTGGTCAGGTGTACTCGAGAAAAATACCTGCATCCCCAATTTTAATGAAGACCAGCTTGTGATCCTTATAAGGATATATCCTCGATACCTAGTGGATAAGACAGATACCCAAAGACATGTGTTTAGCAATTAGGCCTTCATGAAGCATATCTATTTAACTCATCGGTTCCTGTTGGTAGCATCAGCACTGCGATTTTAACCCAGCCTGCGAGTGGCCCATATTGAGCATGCTACTGTAGGAAATCATATCTTGGTGGCCCAATACCGACTGTGTAGGCCCAAGCCCATTTAGTCAGCACAGGCTCTATAAAGGTTGAGGGAGAGAGAAAAGATTCCTCATCTTCCCCACGCAACCAATCGTTTCGTCTTCCCAGCTCCGCGCCGAAATTTCGCTTCCCACTCTGCTAGGGTTCGTCATTGCTTGCTCCTCCCCACTGAAACTCGAGTGATTCTGCATCCATTTGTCCATTCCAAGCCCCCGACCATATTTTCCCCAACCTCCTGTCCCCCCAGCCATGCCGAAGGTTCTAGATTTCGTTGGGGCATCGGACGATGGTTGGCCGACCTTGGATTGCAGCCGGTCGAAGCTGGAAAGATTGGAGAAGTCGCTGCGGCTGCAGAGCCGTGATATCATCCGCTGGCGCCCGGCTGAGGGTGAGTCGGTCCCAAATCCCCAATCCGGCAAAACCGTTGTTTTTGCCTCTTTCTTTGACTGGGGTTTTTTTCTTCCCTCTTCTGAGTTCTTCCGCCGTCTTCTTAATTTTTATGGATTGGAGTTGGTGAATCTGAATCCCAACTCGATCCAGCAAATCTCCATCTTCGTGACTCTTTGCGAGTGCTATCTGGGTGTAGAACCCCACTTTAACTTTTTTAGGCATTTATTCCACATCAAGCCCCAACCCTCCAAAAATAAGGTTCAGGTGATTTGGGGGGCTGGCCTTCAGTTGAGAAGTGAGATGACGAAGATATATATTAGTCTCCCTCTGAAGTCCTCCTTGAAAGGTTCGCATAAGGAGTGGTTTTACTGTTCCGATCTGACACCCTCCTTGCCTGCATTCACCGAAAAGCCCCTGATGATCTCGCCCAATTGGTTGTTGGATCCAACCTTCGAAGAGATGGGCCAGGTGCATCAGTTGTTGGCCAGATTGGAGAAGTTTAAGGAAGCCGACCTAACTAGCCCTTGGGTGGCCAAGCGTTTCCTGACCTGGCGTATTCAGCCGCTGAAGTTGAGGAGCGAGTTCTGCTAGGACTATCAAGGGAAGGACGACCCCAACCGAGAAAGCCGAGAGGTGGTCAGCCAACAAGAAGTGACCGAGACCTTGTTCACATATTTCTCCACTAGGGTGATCGAGACCGAGGACACAGAGTGCGGCATCGTGGCTTATAACTTGAATCGGCCTCGTCCCGAGGTAACCTCTGCTTCTCTTCTGTAATGAATGCTTGTAGACATGTATCCGTAATGGACCAACATTGTGTAATGTATATTGTTGAATTCTTTGTAGTGGTGCAAGGAGTTTGATGATGACTCCCGCCTGTTGTCGGCTGCGAAATCAAAGAAGAGGCCGAGAAGTCCTTCTGCCACCCAGCCCGACTCCAAGAGAATGGGGAAGAAAACCAGTGTAGATCGGGGCAAGGAGAAGGTTGTGAAGCCGAACACCGCTGCCGGGAGTCTGAAGATAAGGGACATCGCCGGCGCAGCGCCTAGGCCATTGAGTCCTAGACTGGGACCCGTGCGGTTGAGCTCTAGATCGTCGAGCCCAACCAGAGTGCCGCCGAGTACGAGGTTGACCACAGCACCGCCGAGTACCTGAGCGCCCTAGCTGGCCACACCGTGGACGAGGCTGACCAGGAATAAAATACTGCCGCCGACTGCCGCGCCCTTTGGCCCGACAGCCAGCGGCCCTCAAGCGCCGACCTCTGGATCTCCCGGACAGAAGCTTAAGTTTTCCAAGAGGTAAGTTGTTCTGGGTCTTCTGAAAGTCACGTTTATGATTGTGATGTCTTGATATTGGATACGTTGTGTAGGAGGTGGGTCGACATTGATCTCAAGGAGACCACGCCGGCCACCCCCACTATCGATCCTGCCCCATCCGAGTCGGCACTAGCAAGCACGCCTGTGGAGCCGGCGGTGGTCCCAGTTGCAGAAACTGAGATAGCCCCGACTGCACGGCCGTCGACACCGATCGACCAAGGGACGGTTGCCGGAGCCGCTGCTCCAGCCCCTGAGCCAACGCCTGTCGTCGAAGCTGTCATGGCAGCTCCTGAGCCAGCGCCCATTGTTGAAGCCGTGGCTGTAGCTCCTGAGCCAGCCCCTGGGGCCCCGGAGGCCGCGAGTGTAATCATGACAAGCATATGGGCTACTCGGATAGAGGATGGGCCTGGCCTTGTAATTAGAGATATAGTAATCCCTGGCAGACTTTGCCTTGTGCAATAAGAAAAACACAGTCCTAGTTGGGTGCGTTATATCTTTAAGAGGAGATCCCTTGGCCGTAATCCGGTTGGGACTCCTACCTTGTAACCCTGTCCCCCAGTATATAAGGGTAGGCATGGCACCCCCTGAGGGCAGGTTGAGTTGGTTGATCAGAATCGCCACCACAATTCCTCAAAGGAATACACCCCAAACTGGACGTAGGGTATTACCTCACATTGAGGGCCTGAACCAGTATAAAATCTCCTTGTATTCCTTTGCAATCCATCGAGTTTCCATCCGCTGACTAGCCCCATATATTTATTGCCGGTGTAAAACATCGACAGTTGGCGCGCCAGGTAGGGGATTCAGCGAGATCAACATCAACAAGCTCGATGGATCCAACAATCGGAGTCGACGGTGGCAAATTCTCTCCCGGAGATACAATCTCATTCGGAAGCCTCGACTTCGTCGCCGACATGTTCGGCAATCTCACCTTGGCCGACATGGACCCGATCCAACCGGCTGAGGAACTAGCTGACTCCGCGCCAGTCGGCCTACACGATGCTACAACAATCTTTCACGGCATGCTGCGGCGATCTCCAATACGCCCGAGTCCAGGGACAACTCTTTCTTTCGGTGTTCGACTTAGACTCGGTTTTGAGCCGGCCGAGATCAGGCCAAAAAAGGAAGAGATCGTCAATTTTCCGTTCGGACTCGGTGACGCCGCGGATATCTACAATCTACATCCGACGCGGCAAACCCGATCCCCTGGAGTTCGACTCGGATACGGCCCGGAGCCGCTCGAGATCGGATCTAGGGAGGTCGGAGTTGTAATCACCCCCATCAATTATTCTGACTTTGACTCTCAGTCGGACTACGACTCTAAGTCGGACAATAGTTCGGCAAGCTTCTCTCCGCCACGAGAAATCTTCATGGCATCCAAAGGCTCAACTCCTACTCAGGAATCACGCCGACTACAAGAGGAGCAACAAGTGGAGGAGGCCTGCCGACTGCGAGAACAACCGGAGGAAGAAGCAAGACGCCTGCACGCCCACAACGACGATCTACGCAGGGCTGGGTGAACCGCTCAGCAACAAATCCTCCAAACCCGAGTCAGCAGCCACGATGTCTTCGTTACTCCTCAACAGAACATTATGCCGCTGCAACTCTACTGGATACACTCCAGCTCGGCCTGATCACCAGCCACCCCGACGATCACAAGGATAAAACCATGCTTACCGCTGCAGCATGTCAGCAGCACCAACAGTGGGGCGATACCCTCATACCGACCAACCGGTCGGCTTCCCCAGCGGCAGTCTCATCCACCTCAAAGCGATGCTGAGCGGCCAGCTCTAGTCGGCGCACATGGAGTCATGCCAAACGCCACTCGGCAACCCCAACAACAACCGGCAACGTCGAAGCGACCGTCGGGACAATCAGGATCTCCGAGACCCACTACGGCGTGACCTTCGGCAGGACATCAACGCTCGCCATAGCCAACGAGAGGAAGACGAGCAACGCCAATGGGAAGACGAGAACGAGTGCTTCGGCCTCCACCACGAATGGTTTCACTGCCGTATTCGGAGTCGGAGCCCTCATGACGATGAAGGCATACCGGCCTTCACCCAAGAGCTACAACAGTTCGACTGGCTGTTGGGTTTCAAGCCTATAGGAATTGAAAAATATGACGGCAAGACCAACCCCAAGTCCTGGCTCACAGTTTACACTCTAGTGATCCGAGCAGCTGGAGGAAATCACAAAGTCATGGCTAACTACCTCCCAATCACCCTACCCGACTCAGCGAGGACATGGCTAACAGGACTTCCCAGGCAATCCATCGGCTCCTGAGGAGAACTCTGGGAACGCTTCATCACCAACTTCCAGGGAACATATGAGAGGCCATCTTCCGAGTATGACTTATATCAGTTGCATCAAAGGAAAAATGAGTCTCTTCGTGACTTCATCAAGAGGTTCTCTGAAAAGAAGAATTTAATCCCGAAGATCAAGCACGAGGTCATTATCGCCACCTTTCGAAAAGGAGTCAAAGACATCTTGTGGAGGCCATGGGCCCCGGGTAACTCATTACCAGTATATGGGCCACTCAGATAGAGGATGGGCCGAACCATGTAATTAGAGATAAGATAGCACCGGCAGCTTTGCCTGTATAATAAGGAAACTAGTCTTAGTCGATAGGACTCTATCTCTAAGAAGGAAATCCTTGGGCCGTATTCGCTGATCCTTATCATGTACCCTGTCCTCTAGTATATAAAGGGAGCATGGCCGCCCTCAGGGCAACGCAACAAGTCATCGATCATCAAACACCTCAGAGAATAACACCTCAACTGACGTAGGTATTACTCACATCAAGGGCCTGAACCAGTATAAATCTTCTGTGTTCCTCTGCAATCCACCGAATTCACCTTCACCGAGTAGCCCCATAGTTTTATTGCCGGTGCAAAGCATCGACAGTTGGCTCGCCAGGTAGGGGTCCGGGAAGATTCGATGGATTCAATCAACAAAGTCAACAGCAACAAGTTCTCCCCTAGAGACACAATAACCTTCGGGAGCTTTGATTTCATTGCCGATCAACTCGGCAATCTCACCTTGGCTGAGGCAGATCCAATCTTGGCAGCTGAGGAATCAGCCGACATTGTGCCAGTCGGCCCGCAGAACACCGCCATCTCCTTCAACGACTTACTGTGGCAGTCCTTCACATCACCAAACATCGGGACAACCCTCTCCTTCGGCGTCCGACTTGCGCTAGGCCTTGAGCCAGCCCGGGTTGGGCCGAGAAGGGGAGAGGTTGTCAATCTCCCTCACAGCTCCGGCGATGCTGCGCATCTATATCCCGCGCAGCAAACCCGATCTCCAGCAATTTAGTTTGGACACGGCCAAGCGCCGTTTCAGATTGGATCTAGAGAGGTCGGAGTCGTTCTTACTCCGATAAACTATTCGGAGTCCGACACCATGTCGGACAGCGGTTCGAGCGCCAGTTCGGACTCTAATTCGGCAAGCTTCCTCCTCTCCCGCAAGATCTTCATGGCTTCAACACCACCTTCCGAGGTACGCCGACTACGAGAGGAGCAACAGGAGGAGGCGCGCCGACTACGACAAGAGGAGGCCAACCGCGAGGCCCGCAATAACGAGCTACGCCAGGCTGGGCGAGTCGCTCAGCAACAGATCCTCCAAACCAAAATTGGCAACCACGACGTCTTCGTCACGCCACAACAGAACGTTGTGGCTGCAGCAACTCTGCTGGACACACTCCAGCTCGGGCCTGATCACCAGGCCACCCCGACTATCGCCAAGATCAAGGCGATGATCACAGCTGCTGCCTGTCAGCAGCAATAGCAGTCGGGCGACACAGTTATACCGACCAACCGGTCGGGTTCTCCGGCGGCAGGCTCATCTGCATCAACGTGACGCTGGGCGGCCGGCTCCAGCCGACAACGCGAAGAGTCCCGGCAAACAATGCTCGGCAATACCAACAATGACAACCGGCGGCATTGCCAGTACGATCGCCGACCCAATCAAGACCTCCGAGTGCGACTGCACCGCGACCTCCGCCACACCTTAAACGCTCGACGCGAAGAACGCGAAGAAGATGAACGCCACCGACTGGAGGACAAAAATGAGTGCTTCGGTCTCCACCACGAGCGGCTGCACCGCCAAGATCGGAGTCGGAGCCCTCACGAAGACGAAGGCATTCCAGCCTTCACTCGGGAGCTACAGGACGTCTTCTGGCCGACTGGCTTTAAGCCCACCGGGATTGAAAAGTACGACGGCAAGACAAATCCTGAGTCTTGGCTCACCGTTTACACCCTAGCAATTTGAGCTGCTGGGGACGATAGCAAAGTCATGGCTAACTACCTCCCAGTCGCGCTAGCGACTCGGTGAGGACATGGCTGACAGGCCTCCCGAGGCGGTCGATCGGTTCCTGGGGACAACTCAGGGAGCAGTTCATCGCTAATTTCTAGGGGACCTACAACAGACCAGCTTCAGAGCATGATCTTTATCAGCTGCACCAGAAGAAAAACAAGTCTTTGCGTGAATTCATCAAAAGGTTTTCCAAGAAGCGCAACCAAATTCCAACTGTCAAAGACGAGGCCGTCATCGCCGCCTTTCGCAAGGGGGTAAAAGACGCCCCGCTTATTGCAAAATTCACTCAAAAGCCACCATCCTCAGTTTGGGCTCTCTTCGACATGGCAACAAATATGCCGACTCGGCCGAGGTGTCGCTGAGCCCTCGACGAGAAGAAGGAGCCCCGACAGAAAGACCAGAAGGCAAAAGCCGACAACGAGCCGTCTCAAAATAAGTCTGGCAGCCGCAAGCGGAAGTCGGACAACGAGGTGGCCAACATGGAGCACGGTCGGTCGTGGCCCTAGCGGAACAACGACTACTAGAAAGTCATGAGTGGGCCATGCCCCTTTCACCCCAAGGGCAAGCACGCGGCCAAAGACTGCTACATGCTCAAGAAGTTTGCCTCCGAGCAGGCTTCATCGTCTGGCGCCGATAAGGACAAAGACAAGCTAGACTCGGGTCCGGCTGATGATTTCAAGATCCTCAAGCCGAGCTCAACCAATCTTCGGGGGGCCACTCGCGTACGAGTCCAAGCGCAAACAGAAGCTTTTAGCGCGCGACATCAACACGGTCTCCACGGCGGACACCCCCCAATACCTGCGCTGGTCAGAGATGGCCATCACCTTCAATCGCGCAGATCACCCAGATCGGGTTTCCCACCTGGGACGCTATCCACTCGTCCTGGACCCGGTCGTCAGAAACATCAGGCTGAAGAAAACCCTCATCGACGGAGGCAGTGCGCTCAATATCCTGTTCACCAATACTTTGGATGAGATGAAGATTCCTCATTCAGAACTACGGCCGAGCACTGCGCCCTTCCACGGGATAATTCTCGGCCTATCATCAACTCCACTTGGGCAGATAACCTTGCCGGTAACCTTCGGCACGCAGGATAATTTCCGCACGGAAAATGTCTGCTTCGAGGTCGCCGACTTTGAGACCGCGTACCACGCGATACTCGGATGACCGGCACTCGCCAAATTTATGGCGATACCGCACTATACATACATGGTGCTGAAGATGCCTGGGCCAGTAGGAGTCCTCTCCCTCCGCAGCGACATCAAGCAAGCCTTCACCTGCGATAAGGAGAGATGCGAACTGGCTCAATCACAAGAGGCGGCAGTCGGGCGTGATAGCATTTGGCAAGCCGTCACAACAGAAGTTGAGCAAGATCAAGTTCCGGCGAAAAAAGCAGCGAAGTCGGGAATTTAAGCGGACTCTGACATGAAGAAGATCCCCCTGGACCCTTCCGACCCCTCCAAGACTGCTCTAGTTGGGACCGGACTCGACCCCAAATAGGAAGACGCGCTCGTCACCTTCCTGCAAGCCAACAAGGATATCTTCGCGTGGAAACCGTCCGAGATGCCGGGCGTACCAAGGGAGGTGATCGAGCACGCCCTAAACGTGAAGAGAGACGCCAAGCCAGTCAAGCAACGGCTGCGGCCCTTCGCTCAAGGCCGCAAAGATGCTATTCGGGAGGAAATTACCAAGCTCCTCGCAGATGGGTTCATCAAGGAGGTCTACCACCTGGATTGGCTGGCAAACCCAGTTCTGGTCCGGAAGAAAAAGGTAAATGGCGCATGTGCATCGACTACGCCGATCTCAACCAGGCGTGCCCCAAGGACCCATTTGGTCTTCCCAGGATAGATTAGGTGGTTGACTCCACGGCCGGGTGCGACCTACTCAGCTTTCTCGACTGCTACTCGGGATACCATCAAATCAGCCTGAGGGAGGAAGACTGCTTGAAGACATCTTTCATCACGCTGTTTGGAGCGTATTGCTATATCACAATGCCGTTCGGTCTGAAGAACACGGGCGCAACCTATCAACGGGCTATTCAGCGGTGTCGCACACTCAGATCGGGCGCAACGTTGAAGCCTACGTCGACGACGTGGTGATCAAGACCAAGTCCAAAGAAGACCTCATCGCTGACTTGGAAGAAACCTTCCAAAACCTTTGAAGATTCAAGATGAAGTTGAACCCGGAAAAATGCGCCTTCGGTGTGCCATCCGAAAAGTTACTCGGCTTCATCGTTTCACACCGCGGCATCGAGGCCAACCCGGAGAAAGTCAACGCCATCAGGAATATGGCACCCCTGACTAACCTCAAAGACGTCCAGAAGCTGACAGGTTGCATGGCGGCACTCAGCAAGTTTATTTCCCGACTGGGAGAACGGGGCATGCCCTTCTTCAAGCTACTAAAAAAGGCAAACAATTTTCAATGGACTCCGGAAGCCCAACAAGCCTTCGAAGACTTCAAACAATTCCTCACATCACCCCCCGTGTTGGCATCACCTCTGCCCCAGGAACCACTAATCTATATCTGGCGGCAACAACACAGGTTGTCAGCACGGTGCTGGTGGTTGAGCGATCCGAACAGGGTCATATTCAAAAAATACAACGGCCAGTCTACTTTGTCAGCGAGGTCCTTACCGACTCGAAGACGAGATATCCGCAGGTCCAGAAGCTGTTATATGGCCTACTCATCAAAGTCCGGAAGCTGGTGCATTATTTTCAAGCACATCAAGTCACGGTGGTCACAGCGTTTCCACTCGGGGATGCCCTTCATAATCGTGAGGCCACCGGCCGAATCGCTAAATGGGCACTCGAGTTGATGGCATTCGACATCACCTTTCAGCCACGGATAGCAATTAAATCTCAAGCTCTAGCCGACTTCGTGGCTGAGTGGACAGAAGTTCAACTCCCAACACCAACAGCAAAGCTAGAGTACTGGACAATGTACTTCAACAGTTCTCTGCGGATCGACGGCGCCGGGGCCGGAGTCATATTGACGTCCCCCACTGGCGAAAAACTGAAGTACTCCTACAAATCCACTTCCCGGCTTCCCACAACGTCGCCGAGTACGAGGCACTTGTTCATGGGCTCCGCATCGCCATATCACTCGGCATACATCGACTGGTTGTGCGCGGGGATTCTCAACTCGTGGTAAACCAAGTCATGAAAGACTGGACTGTCTCGACGACACCATGGCGGGCATACTGTCAGGAGGTCCGCAAGCTGGAAAACAAGTTCGACGGGCTGGAAATCACACATGTCCTACGTCAATACAACGACGTGGCAGACGAGCTAGCAAACATGGGATCCAAGCGAGAAGCATTCGACTGGAATCTTTGTCGAGCAACTTATGGACCAATCAGTCAAAGAAACCGGCGCCGAGCAGTCGGAGGCGAGCCTACCCCGGCATAGATGAAGGTGCTGCACATATGTCAAGACTGGAGGACTCTGTTGTCAAATTTCTCCTGGACGATGAACTCCCAGAAATCCAGTCAAGCCAGAATAAGCATCGAAGCAAAACTTCCTACTAGTTGGAGAAGACCTGTACCGAAGAAGTGCATCCGGTGTCCTCATGCGCTGCGTCACCACCACGAGGAGGGCAAGCAGATCTGCATTTGATCCACTCGGCATATGTGGCAAACCATGCCGCATCCAGGACATTAGTCGGAAAGGCTTACCGGCAGGGATTTTCTGGCCCACAGTAGTAACAGACGCCAAAGACATCGTTCGCAAGTGCGAGGGTTGCCAGTTCTACGCAAGACAAACAAATCTCCCAACCCAGGAACTCCAAACTATCCCCATTTCCTGGCCATTCGCAGTATGGGGGCTCGACATGGTCAGGCCTTTCAAGAAAGCACCAGGAGGGTTCACACATTTATTCGTCGCCGTGGATAAATTCACCAAGAGGATTGAGGCTAAACCCGTTGCAACAATTATAGCGGCACGAGCAAAGGACTTCATCATGAGTATACTATACCGATTCGGGGTCCCTAACTGCATCATCACCAACAACGTTACTCAGTTCACGGCCGGCGTATTCCAAGACTTCTGCGACGATTTTGGCATCAAGATCTGCTATGCATCTGTGGCACACCCACGGAGCAACGGGCAAGTGAAACGAGCCAACGGTATGGTCTTACAAGGCATCAAGGCCAGGATATTCGACCGACTACAACCATATGCTGGCCGGTGGGTGCAAGAACTCCCATCCGTTCTCTGGTCTCTCAGAACCACGGTTAGTCGGGCAACAGGGCAATCCCCTTTCTTTCTGGTCTACGGTGCCGAGGCTATGCTACCTACAGAGTTACAGTTCGGCTCTCCGCAAGTCCGGGCTTACTTAGAAGATGACTCCAACAATACCTGGCTGGTCGAGTTAGATCAGCTGGAAGAAGCAAGAGACACCGCAACAATCTAGTTGGCAAGGTATCTTCAAGGCCTATGTCGCTACCACAATCGCAATGTCCGTGGCCGTGCCTTTTTGGTCGGGGATCTCGTTCTGAGGAAGATACAAACCACCAAAGACAGGCATAAATTATCCCCAATCTGGGAAGGGCCGTTCATTATAGCCGAGGTCACGCGGCCAGGCGCCTACCGACTGAAGACCGAAGACGGCGTTCTCATCAGCAACTCATGGAACATAGAACAGCTACGTCCTTTCTATACCTGAGTTCTATAATTTTCATGTGTACAGTTCTTCTGACTCACTACGCCGCTTGTATCAACCGAGTAGTGAGTCGGGGGCTGCATGCATATATGTGTTCTGTCAATAACATACGAGCTTATTTTACTTCGGTTATGAAGCCTTACTACGACTGTCATGTTTGCCCGAGTACAGCTTCTTACTTCGAATATTTTTATTAAGTTCTGACAGACTAACTCGGTGCATACTACACGGTCAAGTAAAGCTAATGACAACTGAGTAATAAGCTTGGTGGCACTGCACACATATTTACACATGTTTGTTTACCAAAGTTTATATATACCGACTACATAACATATTGCCCTTATAGACCCAGGTCTCGGGTAATTATTTTAGCAGTCGGCTTCGCCCGGGCAATCAGCTCCAGCGCCTCCTCGAGCATCGTCTCTTCGGCAAACCCCTCCCCGATGGCTTCAATATCTGCCCTTGGGTAGATGGAGTTGGTCATCGCTAGGGTCTGGGCCACGCCGGCAACAACATGCTCATCCGTGTACTTTTTCAAGGCACTCGGTGCATCCTCGAGATGTGCCTCTATCTGGGGGATTCTGCTGCAACTGGTCCCCACAGGGCTGGGATCTATGAGGTCAAGGAGCCCTTTCATGGACCCGACGAGGGCCTCCCGTGACTCCCTGATCACTCTTATCTCCTCCGTGTAGAACTGGTACTGGGCCTGGACATTGGTTCTCATGTCTGCCCAGGTCCGCCCGCAGGTAATCTTGTCAGATTTGGCTACAGATGGAATGACTAATGGATTGGCTAAGATCCCAGTAAGGTTGAGGACTTACTTTCGTAGTCGGCCTCCCACCCGGCCACGGTCTTCTCCAGTTCAGCTTTTTCCTTACCGAGCTTGACGACGGCCTCCTTTAACTCGGCCTTCTCCCGGTCAAGCTCGGTGTTGGCCTTTGTCAGGTCGGCCTTGACCTTCTCAAGCTCGGCCCTGGCTTCTTCGGCCTCCTTCAGCTGCGATTCCCTCTTTGTTCGGGTCTTCAACTCCGCTTCGAGGGCTGCACCACAGATTAGCCAAGAGCTCAACCGTGCAGTCATGACATAACTGGGCAGTCAGGAACAACGCGGCTAGATGAATACATCAACGGTTCGGTCGGGAAGATATGTTCGGGGATTTTACCTCTGATCTTTCCTGCTAGGGCCCATGTCTTCCCCCTGAGCTGATCGGCGCCACTCTTCAACCAGGCCTCCCTCCCCGCCTGACGCTCCTCCATCTCGGCCTACAATGCCCGGAGCTGCTCCAATTCTGCGAGGTGGGGAGCCACCTCGACCTAGATTTCCATCATCGCCTCATTGCGGTCGACAAGCTTCTGCTCAGGATAAGAGACAAATCAAGGACGGAGTCAGACGTCAAAACAAGAAGATTGCCAAGACTCTACCACAAGAATCATACCCCAACTCCCTTGGACCCGCTGATAGCAGCACAAAGCAAGCTTTCACGCTCTCTCCTCGCGACGACTTCATCAAGCCTGAAGCTCTTCACTGTCCTGTCAGGGGCCATCCATGTGAATGTCCGGGGCATCACACGTGGAGGAGCTTCGATCCGAGGCAGGTGTGGGATCTCCAGCAGCGGCGACGATGACGACGACGACCACAACGGCGATGGGGTCCCGGTCTCAGCACCACCGTCCCCCGCGACCTCGGGGACCGGCTCAGGAGCTCCTGCCGCGGCCTCAGCAACGGGCGACGCTTCAGGGGCTCGGGCCTCAACCTCAGCAGCCGCCTCTTGGTCGGTGGCGGCAGCGACCCTGCAGTCAGGACCACCTCAGTCTCCGCGACCGGGCTGGCCACCGGCTTAGCAGGTGTGTTCGCGGCCGCCGGCTCGGCTGGGGCAAGCTCGTCAAGGGGAGCAGTCGGATTGATCTCCTTGAGATCAATATCGGCCCGCTTCCTGCACGACAAAACAATACATCATGACACTACTTCAACACACAAGAATTTCAGAAGACCCGGAGCAGCGCACCTCTTGGAGAACTTCAGCTTCTTGCCGGGCGACCCAGTTCCCGGCGGAGCGCTAGCTCCGGTACTCGGCCCGATCGGCGTCACAGTCGGCGGTGGCACATCAGCCCGAGTTGGCTCCGATTCCAGTGTGGTCGGCTTGGGCGCCTCCGCCCCTGGCAGTGTCTGCTCTAGCCGGCCTCTCGGTGGCGCTGCGGCCGGGCTCGACAACGTCGGGCTCAAACCCGCAGGTCTCAACCTGGGACTTGATCGCCTGGGCGCCGCGGCGACGGCATCCTTTATCTTCAAGCTTCCGGCCATGGCGCGCGCCGTCATGGCCCCCTCGCCCCGATACAAAATCGGCTTCTTGCCCGCTCCCTTGGAGTTGGGTTGGGCAGTAGAGGGACTCCTCGGCCTCTTCTTCGACGTGACGGCCGACAATGGGCGGGAGTCTTCATCAAACTCCACGCACCACTACAAGAAATTCAACAAGATGCATCATATATTGCCGGGGACTTGGACATCCGAGTCCGCAGGCATGCACTACGAAGGAAAGACGGATGTTACCTCGGACCGGGGCTAGCTGCGCCTGTAAGACGCGATGCGTCTCTTCTTGTCTTCGGTTTCAATTACCCCGCTGGAGAAGTATCCGAACAGGGTCTCCGTCACCTTCTGCTCATGGGCCGACTCCCGGCTGATCCGGTCAGGGTCATGTCTCCCTGGAATCCCAGCGAACGCGCTCCTCAGCTTCAGGGGCTAGAAGCGCCGAGTCAGGAACCGCCTGGCCACCCAGGGACCAGTCAGGCCGGCCTTCTTGAAATTATCCAGCTTCGACAGCAGCTGGTGCACTTGACCCATCTCTTCATAGGTCGGGTCCGCCGACCAATTCGGCAAAACTACCGGCGGCAAGCCGGTGAATGGCCGCAAGGAGGGAGCCAGATCTGCGAATAGAACCACTCCTTGTGCCAGCCCTTCAAGGAGGGTTTCAAGGGAAGATCAAGATATGACTTTTTCCTATCACTCCTCAACTGAAGACCAGCCCCCCCAATTACACTGATGTTATTTTTGGAGGGCTGGGGTTTAATGTGGAACAAATGCCTAAAAAAGTTGAAATGAGGTTCCACACCCAAATAGCACTCGCACAGAGTGACAAAGATAGAGATCTGAAGAATCGAGTTGGGATTCAAATGCACCAACTCTAGCTTATAGAAGTCAAGGATGCGGCGGAAGAAATCAGAAGACGGAAGGCACAAGCCTCGATCGAAAAAAGAGGCAAAAACTACCGTTTCACCAGGTCGGGGATTTGGGCTCGACTCATCCCTGGCTGACCGCCAGCGAATCACCTCTTGGCTGGGCAACTTCAGTTCGCTCTCCAGCCGCTTCAGCTTCACCGAGCCGCAATTTGAAATCGGCCAAGAACTCCCCGGCGCACCCGCAAGATCCGAAGCTTTCAGCATGACTAGAGGCGATGAGATTTGGGGAAAAGCAAATCGGGGGCTTGGATCAAACGAAGAGGATTGGAATGGCCTGAGTTCGGGTGGGGAATGGCAGCAGCTAACCCTAGCCGGGCGGGAGGCGAAAAGTTGGGCGCGAAGGTGGAAGACGAAGCGATTGGCTGATTTGGGGAAGATGAAGGAATCTTTTTCTCTCTCCCTGCTTTTATAGAGCCGATGCCGACTAGATGGGCTTGGGCCTACACAGTCAGCACTGGGCCACCAAGATATGAGTTCCTACAGTAGCATGCTCCATGTGGGCCGCCCGTAGGCTGAGTTGAAATTATAGCGCTGGTGCTACTAACGGGAGCCGATGAGGTAAACAGATATGCTTCATGAGAGCCTTATTGCTAAACATATATTGGTTGAGCCCGGGTATCTGTTGATCCACCAGGTCTCGAGGATATATCCTTACAAGATCACAAGCTGGTCTTCATTAAAATTAGAGACGCAGGTATCTTCTCGGTACACCTAACCACGCCGTGGATTTATTTTCATTAAAGTGGTACTCGGCCTACATGCGTGGCCATCAGTTGCCATGACAACATTTACTCGCTAACATGATGCGGAAGAGTCTAACTTTCGAGTAGTGCACTACCTCGGGAGAGACTAGATAAATATCTTTTCCCGCTGACATGATGCGGAGGAGTCTGAACTTCTGGGGGACGCCCACCTCGGAAAAGACTATAAACCACTTTTTCCGACTAACATGAAAAGTCGAAAGAGTCCACATACGAGTAGTCTCCTACTCAGCAAGACTATAAAGTTTATTCCGGTCGACATGATACCGAAGAGTCTCCATATAACAGTAGTAATCTACTCGGAAGACTTCCAGGTTCAAGATCATTGACTTATTTAATTGTCTTCACAATAAGCACAAAGTCGGGGCTACACCAATAAGGTGTGCCTATTCGGCGCACACATCATATATCTCCATGAAGCCCTTCATAGCCTCGTTGCCAGCTGACATGAAGCAGGACTTGGAAGAAGACTTACCAGACAAAGAAGCACTCGGGCATCTTCACCCGTGGAGGATGAGCACTCCGGCATCAGCTGACTCAACTATGAAGTCTCAGGGGCTACTGTGGAGGCCAGGGCCCGGGTACCTCATTACCAGTATATGGGCACTCGGATAGAGGATGGGCCGAACCATGTAATTAGAGAAAATAGCACCCGGTAGCTTTCCTTGGTTATAATAAGAACATGTCTTCGTCAGATAGGACTCTATCTCTAAGAAGGAAATCCCTTGCCGTATTCGGCTAGGGGGATCCTTATCATGTACCCCTATCCCCTAGTATATAAAGGGAGGCAGGGCGCCCCTCAGGGCAACGACAACAAGATCATCGATCATCAAACACCTCAGAGGAATAACACCTCAACTGGACGTAGGGTATTACCTTACATCGAGGGCCTGAACCAGTATAAATCTTTTGTGTTCCTCTGCAATCCACTGAATTCACCTTCACCGAGTAGCCCCATAGTTTTATTGCCGGTGCAAAGCATCGACACATCTCGTTCATCGACAAATACACGCAAAAGCCTCCTAACTCTGTCAAGGCTTTATTCGACATGGCGAACAAGTACGCCGACTCAGCTGACGATGTGGCTAAGGCCCTCGATAACAAGAAGGCACCCTGACAAAAGAAGTGGGAGGGCACCAATGACGCGGTCCCCACTAAAGTTGAGAGTCGCAAACACAAGTCAGACAGCTTCATTGTGGCAATCGGTCAGAACCGTCTTCGACTTTCAACAACTAAAATTATCAGGAAACAAAGTTGACAAAGCTCGGGGGCTCAAAAGCCCAAACACAAGGATGCATCCCCACTCCCAATACCGCATAGCTAAGTCACTCTCTGATAATACGTTCTTCATTTGGCCTGCTATTTCTATACGCTTACACCTAATAGGTGCACAAAGCTGCACTTTTTCTGGTCTTTTCTCTAATGATGCAAAAGTATTCGAGTAGCATAAATCCTGATCCGTGAAACTTGCTCCAGAAGACGAACTCAAGTCACCCAAAACGCATTGTTTGGGAAAGAGCCATGAGCCAACTCCTAGCGCTAGGGGGCTATGATTAGTCGGCAGAGTGCCTTAAACGTAAGGGGTCAACTACTCGGAGAAATTAAATATCAGTAAGAGGAAGAACAACGTATTTACATATTTGTAAAATACATTTATTCGGGTGATTGTTTTCATCATCAATCTACTCATCCGGTATCTTTATAGCGCAGGGCCAGCTCCGGATAACATGTGACAAGGAACTCAGGCTGCGAGCCTATCTCCTACGCTCAGGGGCTGACAATCTTACCAAAATACACTCGGGACTCTCCACGTGTGAGGGCTACTGACCGAGTACTTGCACCAGTCGGGACGACATCTTCCCCAGCTACACTCCATGTGAGCTGATGACCGACCTCCGGCGCTAGTTGGGGGTCATATACTACTCGACTGGGTGAGGTATGCCCCATGAGGTTGCCAGCCGAATCCTATGCTAATGCAAGTGTCGGCGTACCTTATTGGCCATAACTCTGTTGGTAGGTACGCCCATGAGGGTCGCCAGCCGAACTCTCTGCTAATGCAAGGTTTGGGTACCTTGTTCGGCTTTACCCAAGTCAGAGAAGACTTACATCATCAAAGCGCATCCGGGTTCTCATGCACCCGTGCAGCAACCTGAGGAGGGCAAGCAGATCCGCAATATACCTACTCAGGCTTATGTGGCAACCAGGTTGCATCCAAACGTAAGTCGGAAAGGCTTGCAAATAAGGATTCTCTACTGATGCGATTACCGACACCAAAAAACTCATCCTGACATGCGATGGATGATACTTCTATAGAGCTATGCTGGTAGGTCGGCTCAGGCCGGCTTATTTGGTAGCAGCCATCAAGATATGAGTTCCTACAGTAGCATGCTCCATGTGGGCCGCCCGCAGACTGAGTTGAAATTATAGCGCTGGTGCTAACCAAGGAACCGATGAGGTAAAACAAATATGCTTCATTAGAGCCGAGCCGATCGACACTTTGGGGAGCCCTATCAGCCATGTCCTCGCCAAGTCGCTTAGGGAACTAGGAGGTAGTTAGCCATGGCCTTAGTGGTCACCTCTGGCTGCTCGGCATGGCCAGAGTGTAGAAACGTGAGCCAGACTTGGGTTGGTCTTGCCATCGTATTTTCTATCCGTAGGCTTGAAGACCAATGGCCAGATCGACCAGCTGTAGTTCTTCGGTGAAGGCTGTATGCTTCATCTGCGAGAGGGCTCCGGTATTACGGCGGTTGGACCGCTCAGTGGGGAGGACGAACGCTCTGTAGTACTCCTCCTCCACGGCAACGTTCGTTGTCTTCGATGTGACAGCGCTGCGCGTTGATATCCTGGCGTAGATCACGTTGCAAATATACTTGAGTGTAGTACTCTTGTTTGTTAGCGGCGGTCGTAACTGGGGACGCGCTGAATTGTTCTTTGTGATGTTGTGCCCAAGAGATATCTGGCGTGATTCCACGTGCGGCTGACTAGAGCCCGGCCACGTGGAGCGGCGTCGTGCCCAAGCGGATGAGACCGTGCTGGAAACCGATGGGGCTAGTCGGTAGCAGGGGTCCCCCGACTGCTATTGCTGCTAACAAGCAGCATGTGAGCGGTGATCATGGGAAGTGGCTTGATTTTCTCGTGTTGGTCGATGGTCGTGCCCTAGTGATTATTCTGGCCTATCACACCCTAATATACAAGCGCTCACGGATCAAGCAAAATTATACGCAGCCTGTAAAAAATACTCTGTGTGAGAAAGTGATGATTTAGAAAGGCTAAAGGAATTAAATTAAATAGTGGTGCAAGAATGCAAATAATAATCTTGATTATTGTGCCAAGAATATTTTTCTTTTGTTCCTGTGCGAAATACATTAACTGAATTTTTAGTGCAATTTTCAGTCGAGCAAGAACTATTTTTGGGAATAAATCAAACGCTTTATCAGTAAAGCGACTTTTAATTCGACTCTAGAAATCGATATCTGAGTTTCCGGGAAGGTGGGTCTTTTTCCTTCGGTTTTTCTTATTGGTATTTCTTTTTGGACTATCTTTTTCTCCTTTTGTGATTGCGTGGAGCTGAACTCGTGAGGAAGTACTGGCGTTGATTCTGTATATACCGCCGGCTCCAGTACTGTGGAGTGTCCCCTCGCGCCAAATGCGCATACCCCCGTGGGTGGCCTGCTTCCCCCGGCCTCAACTGTCTACCATCTCTGGCTCTCTGGGGCGGATAGGTGATCTACAGGGACCCAACGAGCAGCCGCGCTTGTCTGGTGTGAACTGTGTCCGTACATTTCTTCTTGAGTCGTCCGGTCGGGCCACACTCGTCAGGTGCCTGGCGCAGGATCCAGCGCGCTGCCCTGGGAGTCATTGAATTATTACTCTTCAGTACTTCGGCGAATGACAGGCAGACCGTAGCTCGCGCCTTGATTCCCGTCGATCCGTGTCTACTTCGTCCAAATCGGAGAGAGTGAAAGGGGAAGGCTGGTGCCTGGCATGCAGCCTGTCACTCGTGGAGTCGTATCTTTGGTCTAGATTGTAGCCGGCCGGTTGCTCTGTGTCAGCATCCGATATGCGTTTTTGTTTCATTCTGTTTCTCAATAGATTGGCTCGATGCTTACGGGGCGGGAACGCGCTGCCTTACAATGAAGTCGCCGCAGAGCTTGATCGGTTGGCATCATGAGTTTCGCGTCCACCGCGACTCTAGCTCCTGATATATCTTCGCGTAACTTCATACTGAACTGCTAAGGTTAGGAGGTTATTCTCAAGTCGATATCGAGGCTGCTGTCTCTTGGGACATTTGTTTCGACTGTCCGCCGCACGTTATCCTCCGCATTTGACGGCGTTTCCGTATGCACTCACTATCTGACGTGTGCGTACCACCACTCTGCGAAGTTTGTTATCAGTATGTGTCTCCGTCTGCTCTACGCGTTTTGTCTCAAATATATTCCACAAGGATGCACGGGTGGCTCCTGTTGCGCATAGTGCATCATACTCGCGCGGTGATCGAGACAGGTCTTGAGGAGTCTGAACTTCTCCAGGCTGGTTTTTGATGGGATCCAACTTCGCCGGGATGGTTTCGCTGAGAAGTTTACGGCTGTGTGCACAAGAGGGGTATACGAGACGTTTTGGCCGCCGAGCATTACATCCCACCACTGGCCACTGATTCATTTGGGTAGATCCAAATGGATCTTTGGGGCACACTTTATTTAGTTGGTTGTAGTCGACGACCATGGCATTTACTGTTTCTTCTAGCGTCAAAGCGCTTCGTCTGTTGCGTGCGCAGGTATGCTTGGCAGTCTCAATTCGTCGAGAGGAAGTAGCGACGTCTCTGTCGAGAATATCGCGGTCGACTCGCGCACTGTAGGTGCGTAGTAAGGTCTTCTGGTTTCTCTCTCTGGCCCTCGTGCATTCAGGATTTCGCATCTCTTAAGATTTGGAGCACGTGCGTGTTGTGGGCGCCTTTGTGCGCTCTCGCTAGTAAATCGGTTCGATTCTGGGTAACTGCCTCATCGACTCACAGTATGCTTGGACGATCTCTTGCTCGTGGTACTCCAGGCATGTGGAAGGTTTCAGAAGGCTCCAGAAATGTACCTATTCACTAGCTCCGCGCTGAAGGAGCGGATGTCCGAGGGCGCGCGATTCCATTTGGTTTTGATGTGCAGTTCGTCTGGCGACTTGAGGGTCTTGGATGGGGTCAGAGGGTACATCTTCGTGGGCGGCAGCTGTTTCGCGAGTCTGGTGTCAGAGAACCACTTCCATGTTTTCGCCCTATCTCCCTTCCCGCTTGTCTTGGCTTGTGTATTTCTGCCTGCGGAGCAGCGCAGGTGCTCACGTGCGTGCGCTGCAATCACCGTGGTCGGATTTATTGTAGCTGTTGAAAGTGTTGGCATCGGACGGATGGCGGTGAGAGGGTTCTTGAGATTGGGAGCCACAGGCTCCGGTCGGTTCCTGATCGTTGGGTGACGAGTATTGGCTTGTTGTGCAGAGGGCAGGAATTGGCGGATTGCGCCGGGCATCTAAGCTCATGTGTAATTCCGCACGTCTGCGCCACATGATTCTGGCTAGTGGCAGGGTGAGTAAGGATGCTGAGCATTCGGTAGTGTTCGCCGGGGACGGAGACTCGGGGACTGAGTGGGGCACTCGCGTCTATAGTGGTCGGCGGAGTTATCCCATGCTGAACTATAGGTACGGGAAGTGCACTGGCTGTGTCGAGGGGGGCGGGCAAGGACACGGGATTATCGGTGGAAGGGCGAGTACTCGTTCTTCGGGTGACGCTACTAAGATTGAGCATAGGAATTTCATCATTAGGGTCTGGGAAAACAGATCTGATTTTATGAGAAGTATGTCGCAATTTATGTGAAGCTGTTTAATTTCACTTGGAGTTCTTCGACTATATGTGTACGGACGACTGTAGGAATTAAGCAGTGTCTAGCTGGTGTGACACTAGAATATGTCGTGAAAATTAAGTTAGCATGTAGAAATTATCGATTGATTTTGGCGGATCGTTTCTGATCATGCAGAATATAATTTCCAGAAAAAGTGCGGTGAGTATGCTAGTTTCTTCATTAAATGAAGAAAAATGCAGACTTTCATTAAAAATGATTTGTTTTGACTTCCATGTCGTGGGATATCTCGTCTTTCTATTCTCTTGACTGATATTATGCTCTGTATAGGATGTTTTATGCAAATATGCGATATAGAGATGTGATGATAGAACTTGAGCCGGTAAATTGTTCTGCGGGTCCTGATAAGTCATGTTATTGTCTGGAGGTCTAGTAGAGTATAGTCTAGCTTTTTGAGTCTGTCGCGCGCCAGACCGTGTATGAGGCACACGGTCGCACAGTAGGCGAAAATTCTGTTAACGCCCTGAGAGTCTCTGGCAGGTGTTGGGATGAAGGTCATGAGCCGTTCATCACTTCTGGATTTCGTTGTTTCTTGGGGGTTGCAATCACGACCTGACCGTAATTTTTTCACTAAATGGCTTTGTTTATTCAAATAAATCTGATTATTTTAATATTCATGTGGGTGGTCATTAGGCAATGTTAGATTAGCATAGTTTTGAAACCTAACCTTGTACCTGGGGTAATATGTGATTGATTACGGTTTTAGATGCTTAGTGCATAGCTTAGCAACCTAGCTCACATGGAATAAATATTATTCTTTTATATGATTCGACTCCAATGTACAAAAATGGAACCTTGGATAGGTCCGATGGTATTACTAATTTTGAACTAATGGTGGGTTGATGGGTGTATGTTTTTGCTTGTCAACCATGCGATTAAGGACCGGATTCGCGGGAAAACTTGGGCAACTATCCGTCTTTCAAACGCAGGTGGCACGGCTGGGCTTGAAGCGTTTTTTCTTCCGTAGCGAAGAAGATTTGGTGAGCGGGATGGAGTTGGGTCGGCCCGTGGTACGGGTGATCGAAAGCTGCGGATTCACCGTAGGGCAAGGGGGGTAGCTGGCCAATAGGCATGCCTGTCGATAGGTGGACCTCGTGTGGCGTGTGGAATGGTTAGGGAGGGGTTTCGTGATCACCGCCTCTGCGGCCCAGTTGCGTGGGTGATGTACAGGCAACACGGAAACGTGTGTGGGGCTGTGTCTTGGTAGTACAGTTGTACACTCTGATCAGTAGTAAACTATTCGAATAGCCACAATAGTGGTATGGGCAATTGGCTCAAGACTCACCGTAGATTAAGTCTCACCTAGATAAGTATTCTTGGTTTTAATGAAACTGGTGTTGTGGAAGTGTAGAGTCCCGGTGCACGTGGTTTGAGTTGACCGGGGGGTGACAGTTAGGTAGGTGTAACGCTAGTCGGTGGAGGACTGGGTGAGCCGTGGTGTCACGTCATAGTCAGTGACGCCTGATGGTCGTGGTGTAATTCATATGGGCCTAGGTCAACGTGGGTGTAGCATTGATTCAGGAAAGCTGGTCAGCGCGTGGTGTAACCTATCCGGTGGTGACTGGTTAACGCTGGTGTAACGTTAATCAGATAGGAGACCGGTTATTCGTGGTGTAACGGTAACCGAGGTGTCTGGTTAACGTGGTTTAACGTATCATGGAGACTGGTTGAGCAGTGGTGTATAAGCGTCAATGCAGCTTTGGAATGGGTTGGGCCTGGTTAACGTGGTTTTAACGTTTATCAGTAGGCATTATTTGTTAAATAATCAACTGTTTAACTATATGATTGCGAACTCTACTTTTTTGCAACTGCTCTTTACGCAAAATGTGACCTAGTCATCTTTGTACTGTGCTAATGCATACTTGCGGGTGTGATTTGTTGAGTATGTGGGTGGTATCAGCCTTTGCTCATTCCCCTAATGTTGGAGACCCGTTCGATGAGGAGACACGGAGGATTAGGCTAGGCTCACGTCAAAGGTGCTGTGGATGGAAGCTGCTTGGCCAGATTTTCATAGACGTTATTTAATTTTTCCGCTGCATTAATGTAGATAAATTTATTTCTATTGTTAAGACCTCTGTTTGGCCACTTGGTTGTGTACCTAAGTTTCCTGGGCAGGGATTAATACACATTAATGTTTCAGAATTCTTTGTGAATTTCGAGGGCGTTAACGTTGGTATTAGAGTCGAGCTTTGACGTAGGCATGCAAATGAACTCTAAGAGCCTCTGAAATTCTCACTTGATATGTTTTCTTATGTTGGGGTTATTTGGGAAAGTGGGAATTCGTTCTTAGGTTGGAAAAACTTGGCGTTTATTTTCGATGGAAAGTTTGAGTCAAGTCGATCGGATTTTAAAAAAATTTTTTCCTTTGGGTTAGCATAGTTGTCAAATTTTGGAATAAACATTGGTCACCTTAGGGGGGAGGTGATTTATGCATGCATAAAATATTCATATTTTCTTTGCAAGAGTTTAGAAAAAATTTTTTGCAATCCTTTGGTTTCCCGAAGGTCGTCTCAAGCGGTATCCCTTTTACTGATATCAAATTATTACTGCATAAAATGTTGTTGCTTTCAAATTTTTACTCGTTTACTCTTTGGAATGAGCCATAATTGTTCCCTCTGTCTTATGGGACACTCCAACCAACGTGGCACAGACTTTTGGGCGGCTTTTCTGGAGAACTAATTGGATGTGAGCTTCATTATGGGGTACAGCCATGCCAAGAGTATTTGCACAATGGACCACTTGGAGGGTGCGCTCCACATGGGCTTTTGTTTGGAGTTATGCGGATGTACTTGCCTGCTATGGAGGTCGCGGTTGGGTGGGGCGACATTTGTACACTGCAGGAGGGCTGCTTTTCCGCTGATTGAGAGCTACAGCTGGAGCACCACGTACTCTGACACGCCTACCGCACAGTCCCTTGAGGCACCGACAGGCTACAGTCGTTTTCAGCTGCGGACAATGAGATGCACCGCACATCGTCATGAGGCGCGATGATGGCCATGATACATGATGCAACTGGGTGGTGCAGCGCCACGACACGGGAGGCGCAACTAAGGATGACTATCCATGAGCTCCAGAACCAGATCGAGCCGCCTGAAGAAGAAGGTCCGTGGACTAAGGCGGCACTCGGTGGAGCAGGATCGCTGCTCTGAGGAAGAGGACCCTATCCTCCGGTGCGTGTTCAGTTGCTCCAGGAACGGGCCCAATTGCCCACACCTATCTCCAGTCAGCGCCTACGCTAGCTCAAGCTCAGGTACCAGCACCGACGGGCGGATGGATCAGGGTCGTTGGACGACGATGGCTTCAGGAGGCACCAGCATCCGGGTGCTCACTCCACTGACGAAGCAGCTCTCAGCGGTCGCATCTTGCGCAGCGAGGCCTAGTTCTTCAGCCCAGGTAGTTGTGTGATTAACGCGGGGTGGATCGAAGCCGACTGATGAAAGGTGGGCGAACGACCTAAGGGCCAGGGTCAACTTGATGACGAAAGGCGTCGGGAAGCATTGACACGCACGACTTTTTTGTCGTTTTCTTAGTTTGATTTCTATTAGTTGTATGTTTAGGAATGTTTGTTTGTTTGTGGGTTAGTTGTGGCATACGTTTGTTGTGGTATGGCATAATTACGAGTTTGAAACTATTTTCTCATGTTTCCAACAGATTTTCATTTATATCAGCATTAATATCAATCCTGTTTCTGGCATGTTTTTTTCTTCCTTCCTCGCTCTCTGATGCTTCGATGCTGAATCACAAGGAGTGAGCCGTGCTGCAGCGGACGCAGCGTATCTACAACAGGAAGGAGCACCTCAGAATCAGGGAGCAACCACAGTGCAGACACCATAAGGCTACCACAGACAGCTAATGGGAATCTGACGCTAGCACAAGTCATAGCAACTAGAACTAGATGTTGGCCATGATGATGCAACAGAAACCTGTCGAGAACCCAGCAACGCACAACGGCCTATTGCCTCAGTCCAAGCTGCCTGAGTTCTTGAGGGTCAGGCACCAAACTTTTTCCAGACCACCCATTGATGCAACACTGGTGTTGGATCGGAAGAAGCTCAACTCCTCAGTGCACGGACCAAGAACAAGGTCGCTTTCGCGTACTGCACCAGCTAAGGTCCGCATAGCCTGGTGGGATAATTTCCTGGTGACCCACCGCACCACATGCCAGAGGTCACTTGGGCTAATTTGCTCAATTTCCGGAGTTCCAGATTTCGGCGGGAATTGTGGCCGGAAGAAAGGGAGTCAAGGACTTGGTCAAAGGGAACAGGAGAGATTAGAAATATCTCACGAGTTCAACACGGCTGGGCGGTTAAGAAGATTACGCGCACTGAGATATCGCCGACGCGGAGAGGCAAGAAAGGTTCTGTTGGACGGTTGAATCGACGAGCTTGACAAATCAGCTCCCTCTCAAAGCGACATCCAGACTTGAGAAGCTGGTGGTAAAGCGATTCGCAACAGAAGAACAAACAGGGGACCGCAGGAGGAAGGTAGCACTATTTCTTCGGCCTTACTCAAGGACAGCAGCATGCGACCATTGTGATGCGTGGCAAAGGTGGACCAGCCACCATGATCATATAATACGACGTCCAACACTGTCCACCGGGAACACTTTGGCCAGCCGCAACAGCGAGCAGTACCACCAGTCAGTTTCGCCCGCGCCACATGCACCAGTACGTACGGTCACCACGAGGATCGGGGGCAAGAGCTACGTCTGCTACACACTGCAACGACCGGGACCTCTCGCAACTAAGTGTCCGAGCGAGGCGAATGGGATCTAGAGTGGCAGCTCACAGCCCACGCATGACAACAGGTGGTGAAAGGGGTGTGTAGACCCTGTTCCACGGAAGAGGCAAACGCACTAAAAGTGGTATTGGGTACGTTTCTTGTGACTCAATCTGCTACGTATTTTGAGGGTTCTGGTGAACACATTCTTTCAATATCAAGAAATTTGTGGGGGCTCATGGATAAAAGTAGTGGACTAAAGTCCATGAGGGGTTCCATACACCTGTAACGATGGTAACGCTCACATAGCCTTTAGTGAGCCTGGAAATTCCAAGGATCACGCCTTTTCTATGTCAATTTATTCTGGAATCAAAGACTAGATTATCTATGGAATGGATTGGTTGAGCCCAGACCAAGGGGTTGAATGTCAATTGCACGGATCGGCACCGTAATAGTGACAGTCGGGGAGGAAATGGTTTGTTCAGTCACGCTGTGCGTTGCATCAGAAGCAGCTTGAGGAAGTCGAGCAGACACGACGGAAGGCAGGACGAGCAGAAAGGAGAATGAGGACATTCATTAAGTAAAGGAATTCCAGGATGTGTTCCCGGAAGACTAACAGGGATGCACAGAAGGGAAATGAATTAGATTGATCTGGCAGCTGGACATACAAGGGCGCCAATATACAGAGAGGTACAGATGGCCCGAAACGAGATGGAGAAGTCAAGAAGTAGGTCGATGACTTTACAGAAAGGTACTCCGACAAGGCACATCACATTGGGAGCGAGTCTTTTGTGGAAAAGAGGACAAATAAACGGATGTGGTGGCTTAGCGCCTAAACGACGTCACGATGCAAGAACAAGTACAGCTTTGCGAAGATTGATGATCTCTTACGACAATGGAGTGGGGTGCACACCGTTTTCTCCAAGATAGACTGCGATCAGGCTATCACTAGACTGAGAATACGTGGAAGAAGGACTATACCGAAGACCACTTCAACGCAGTATGGGTTTGTACGAGTGCAACTGTTATGTCCTTTGGACTAACAAATTGCTCTGCCTTTTTCATGAATCTGATGAACAAGGTATTCATAGGAATTTTGGAAAGTTTGTGGTAGTATTTCATCGACAGACATCCTGATCTACTCGAGTCGAGAAGAGATGAGCAACAATTTCGTTTGGTTCTACTGGAAGAGTTGAGAGAGAAGTTCTATCGAAGTTAGCTGCGCTTCTGGCTGAGAGCAGTGGCATTCCTGACCTCATCACGCTCAAGGAGTTTTGCATGGATCACGAATCATGGAATTCCGTCACAATTGAAACACCCCAGGACAATGAACAGGTAGCGAGTTTGTTCTTGGACTTGCAGGGTACTACCAGCGGTTCATTGAGAATTCTCGAAGTTATCGCAGATCTGATACACAGTTACTCGAAGAAGGGATGTGAAGTTTGTCTGGACATCCGAGTGCAACCACAGCTTTTGAAGAACTCAAGAAGACCTTGGTTTCAGCCGTACGGTTCTGAGGTCTTACATACCCAAGAAGATTATTCAAGTAGCTGTGATAGCATCCCGCCAAGGTAGGGTGGTATTGATTGCAGGAGCGGCAGAGTTGTAGCTTATGCATCAGCGATTAGTAATAGAATTCGCCCCCACGGAGGGTAAATTACCCGACACAATGATTTGGAATCTGGCCGAGTGGTCATGTCTAAGATTTGGCGGATTACCCCAATCGGTCACCGCGTGAGATTTATACAGGACCAATCAAGCGCTTGAAGTACATATTCATCCAGCACTGATCTGAACCTCCGTCAGAGACGGTGGTGGGAGTTTATAAGACTATGATGTGGAATACTTATCACCAGGGACACCATGTTGTGGTGGAGCGCCTAGAGTAGGAAAAGCTACGGCAACATCACATGGAGCGAAGCATTGTGTAATGGAATGCGCAAGAGTTTGAACGGTGAACTGGGCATTGTCGAAACATGGGTTTCGTTGGCAACCTTAGAGGCTTAGACATTTTTGATCAAGTTCGCGAGGCACAAAGCGAATCGATCAGAAATCCAAGCATTAAGATAAGAACGTGAGATGTTGGAAAGCTCAGGGTTTTACGAAGAATAGAAGGAACGATGTAACCGCCGAAAGCTCGCTTGCGCAAGTGGCGCACGCTATGAATGGGAAGTGATGTGCCCAGCCTATCACAAGCAAAAGAATCAAAAGAACTCTCAAAATCCGCTACCTCTATACGCCATTGGAGGTGCCGCCATGAGAGAACACAGTTTTCGTTTATGTTACTCCAATAATCTACCTCGTGCGACAGCATCAAAGCACGACAGGAAGACATGTATCAAGATCTATAGGACGAAAGTTTTGGTTGGCCC
>RYFJ01002013.1:0-185984 GCA_003991445.1 Oryza meyeriana var. granulata | reverse complement strand
TGACCTCCCTGGACGCGACGGCTAGCTATTTATAATAGCTCACTACTTCCGAGTAGTATTATTACTCGAAATAGACTCGTCGGCATCATATGTGCCGGAGATTTGTTATAGTTGCTTTCCCCAAGTATAAAATATACTTTCGAAAATTAGACCTGTGACAGCTTCATGTCAGTGGAAAAGGTGTTATAGTCTTCCGGTGGCGTCCATTTGGAAGTTAGAGCTCTTCAGGCTCGTTCAGCTGAAGAATGTTTATAGTCTTCCCGAGTAGCAACTATCAGAAAGTTAGACTTCTCCGCCATCATGTCAGCGGCAAGTGGAATTTATAGTCTTTTCGAGTAGTGTACTACTCGAAGTTAGACTCATTGCGTTCATGTCAGGGGAATGAGAAATTTTAGTCTCGAGTAGTGCAACTACTCGAAGTTAGACTCTTCCACATTATGGTCAGTGGGAAAGTGTTGCT
Organism: Oryza meyeriana var. granulata; assembly: GCA_003991445.1. Taxonomy (NCBI): domain Eukaryota; kingdom Viridiplantae; phylum Streptophyta; class Magnoliopsida; order Poales; family Poaceae; genus Oryza; species Oryza meyeriana. The sequence continues at coordinate 185,524 of RYFJ01002013.1, read as the reverse complement.
CATGGACAACTGATGCACCATGTAAGGCCTGAGTACCATTATGAAATAAATCATGGCGTGGTCAGGTGACCGAGAGATATCATCCAATTTTAATGAAGACAGCTTGTGATCTCTTGTAAGAATATCCTCGAGACCTGGTGGATAAAACAGATACCCACACATGTTTAGCCAATAAGGTCTCATGCAACATATCTGTTACCTCACGGCTCCTGTTGTAGCCCAGCGCTATAATTTAACTCAGCTGCGGCCCCATGCGAGCATGTACTGTAGGAATCATATCTGGTGGCGTTTATCCGAATACGGCCTGACGACCTATCCGCTAGCTCTATAGAAGTATCATCCATCGCTGTCAGGATGAGTTTTTGGGTGTGATAACAGAACAGCAGAGAAATCCTTACTCGCAACCTTTCCGATTACGTTCTAGATGCAAAGCTGGTTGCCACATAAGCCTGAGTGGTATAACGAGATCTGCTTGCCCTCCTCAGGTGTGACCAGGCATGAGACTCCGGAATGGCGCTTGCGGTGTAATCTTCTCTGACCTTCAGAAGACCGGCAGGGTACCCGACCTTGCATTAGCATAGGATCGGCTAGCGACAACTCATGGGGCTAACCTACCACAGAGTTATAGCCAAGCGAGGTACCGAACCTTGCATTAGCATAGATTCGGCTAGCGACCCTCCATGGGGCGTACCTCACTCCGGCCGAGGTGATATACGACCCCCGACTAGGCCGGAAGTCGTTTTCAGCTACATGGAGCGTAGCCGGCGCGGAAATGACGTCTGATAGCGCAAGTACTCCTAGCCCTCAGCCGCAGACACGACCCTAACAACACCAGCGAAGTTGCACTCATCTTATTGATCTGTTAGATTTTTGATTCTATTTCCGCTATAAGTTGTTTATTAATTTTGCTGCTAGCACTTTTTGTCTTGTCAGCCCGAGCGTAGGAGATAGGGGCTCGCAGCCTGAGTTCCTGTCACGCGTATCCGGAGCTGGGCCTGCAATATAAATATCGGATGAGTAGCATCTGATGACTCTCTGAAATAATCACCCGAATAAAATGTATTTTACAATATATGTAAATTACGTGTTCTCCCTCTTTTGATATTAATTTCCTCGAGTAGTTGACCCTACGTTTAGCACTCTGCCTCCAACCCGACTATCATAGCCCCTAGCGTCGGGAGTTGGCTCATGGCTCTTTCCCGGACACTCGCGTTTTGGGTGACTTGCAAGTTCGTTCTTTACATGGAGCAAAGTTTCACGGATCGAGATTTATGCTATCGAATACTTTTGCAATCATTTAGAGAAAAAACAGAAAAGGTAAATGTGCAGCTTGTACACCTATTAGGTGTAAGCGGCTGCGGCACTAGCAAGGCGAGATGAGGAGATGTTTTATCTGAAAGCGACTTGCTTTCAGTATTTGGGAGGTGGGGATGAGCCATCAGCTTGTACTGTTTGGGCTTGTGAGCCCCGATCATGTCACTTGTTGTTTCGATAATCCTCATGTTGAAGGGTGGGGACGGTTGTGACCGACTGCCACAATGGAGCCTGCCTGGACTTGCGTTTTGCGATGTCCCAGCTTTAGTACGACGCGTCGTCGGTGTCGTCCCGTTTCTTCTGTCAGGGTGACTTGTCATTCGAGGGCCCCGGCTCGGCAACAGCGGGCCGAGTCGGCGTACTTGTTTGCCATGTCCGCAATAGGGCTTGACAGAGTTGGTAGGCTTTCCGCGTGAATTTGTCGATGACCGAGGTGTCTTTGACTCCTTTTCTAAAGGCGGCGATGACGACCTCAGTCCTTGAAGTTTGGATTGAATTTTCATTCTCAGAGAACCTTCTTGATGAAGTCACGAAGAGACTCGTTCTTCCTTGATGCAAATCCCTGATACTCTAAGTACTTTCGGAAGATGGCAGGGCTCTCGTATGTTCTCCCTGGAAGTTGGCGATGAAGCGTTCCGGAGTTCTCCCCATGATCCGATTGATTGCTTGGGGGAAGTCCTGTTAGCCATGTCCTCGCTGAGTCCGGGCCATAAAGCGACTGGGAGGTAGTTAGCATAGACTTCTGATTTCCCCAGCTTGCTCGAATCGCCAGAGTGTCCAGACCGTGAGCAGGACTCGGGATTGGTCTTGCCATCGATTTTGTTGAGCTGTAGGCTTGAAACTCGACGGCCAGTCGACGTACTTTGTTTTAGCTCCTGGGTGAAGGCGGTATGCCTTCGTCGTGCTTCCACATCCGGCTTCCGACCGACTACAGGCGGCGCGGCGAAACCGCTCGTAGTGGAGGCCGAAATGCTCGTTCTCGTCTTCCAGTTGGCGTTGCTCGTCTTCTTCTCGTTTGAGGCGCCGAGCATTAATGTCTTGCTGAAGGTCGCGCCGTTGTCGGCCTCGAAGGTCCTGATCATCCCGACGGTTGCTTTGACGTCGCCGGTTATCGTTGGGGCTGCCGAGTGACGCCTGACGTGCCTCCGTATGCAGCTGACTGGAGCCAGCCGCTCGGCATCGCTTTGAGGTAGATGAGACTGCCGTTGGGGAAATCGACCGGTTGGTGGGTATGAGGGTATCACCCGACTGTTGGTGTTGTTGACATGCAGCAGCTGTAAGCATGGCTTTTATCCTTGCGATTGTCGGGGTGGCCTGGTGATCAGGTCCGAACTGAAGTGTATCCAGTAGAGTTGCAGCGGCCACGATGTTCTGTTGGGGTGTGACGAAGACGTCGTGGTCGCCGACTCGGGTTTGGAGGACTTGTTGCTGAGCAGTCCGCCCGGCTCTGCGCAGATCGTCGTTGCGGGCGCGCAGGCGTCTTGCTTCTTCCTCTTGTTGTTCTTGCAGTCGGCAGGCCTCCTCCTCTTGTGGCTCGTGTCGTCGGCGTGATTCCTGAGTAGGAGTAGAGCCTCTGGATGCCCTGAAAATTTCTCGCGGCTGAAAGAAGCTTGCCGAACTGCTGTCCGACTTGGAGTCGGAATCCGACTGGGAGTCGTAGTCCGACTGAGAGTCGTAGTCGGAATAGTTGATGGGGTTGATTATAACTCCAACCTCCCTAGATCCGATCTCGAGCGGCTCTGGGCCGTATCCGAGTCGAACTCCAGAGGATCGGGTTTGCCGCGTTGGATGTAGATTGTAGATATCCGCGGCGTCGCCGAGTCCGAACGGGAAATTGACGATCTCTTCCTTTTTTGGCCCGATCTCGGCCGGCTCAAAACCGAGTCCGAGTCGAACACCGAAAGGAAGAGTTGTCCCTGGACTTGGGCGTATGGGAGATCGCCGCAGCATGTCGTGAGAGATTGCTGCAGCATCGTGTAGGCCGACTGGCGTGGAGTCGGCTGGTTCCTCGGCTGGTTGGATCGGGTCCGTGTCGGCCAAGGTGAGATTGCCGAACATGTCGGCGACGAAGTCGAGGCTTCCGAATGAGATTGTATCTCCGGGAGAGAATTTGCCGCCGTCGACTCCGGTTGCTGGATCCATCGAGCTTGTAGATGTAGATCGCGCCGAATCCCCTACCTGGCGCGCCAACTGTCGATGTTTTACACCGGCAATAAATATATGGGGCTACTCGGCGGATGGAAACTCGGTGGATTGCAAAGGAACACAGGGAGATTTTATACTAGTTCAGGCCCTCGATGTGAGGTAATACCCTACGTCCAGTTGTGGTGTTATTCCTTTGAGGATTTGTGGTGGTGATTCTGGTGAACCAACTCAACCTGCCCTCATGGGGCGCCCTGCCTCCCCTTATATACTGGGGGACAGGGTTACAAGGTAGGAGTCCCCATCGGATTACGACTAGGAGATCTCCCCTTAGAGATATAACGCACCCGACTAGGACTGTATATTCCTTTCTATACAAGGCGAAGTCTGCCGAATCTAGCTATATCTCTAATTACAAGGCTAGGCCCATCCTCTATCCGAGTGGCCCAAATGCTTGTCATGAGGTACCCGGGGCCCATGGCACCCACACGATCCTCCGGCGGTACCAGAAGGACTGCTCCCCACGACGTACTGGCCCCTGCAGAACCCGCCGCTCCTGCCGATGTCCCTTCACCATGGGGACCTCGCATACGTATCTGCATCGGTGGGACTGCATCGGGACGGCGACAACTCAGAGCACGGACGACCGAGCGCATCGTGTTGCACATCCGGTCGAACGTGATCGTCTGCTCCTGTTGCGTGAGAGGGATGCCAGCCTGTAGGCGCTGCCGCAGTAGGTCCAGCTCCGTGTGGACCTGCCTAGCATCGTCCGCCTGTTCAGCAGGACATGCGTGGTTAGTTGCGCGTGGCACCTACCATTGAAAATAGTATGAAAACCATTGACTCACCGCACGGAAGTAGTCCTGGTCGCGGTGCGTCGGGTATGCGTCTCGCACCCCCGCGACGTGCGCCTGTGGAGCCTCGGGAGTGTACGTCACCCGTAGTCTGGTACGGGCCTGGTACCAGGAAAGGTACTGCTCGTACCTGGCGGCTGTGTAGGGGTGCAGCTCCGTGATGACGTCCTCCGTGGCTATGAGCCAGTCGTTGATGTAGTCGACGACGGTGGGTCTCCACAGCCTACCGGCGGCCTGGCCGCGCCGATTTAACCTGCAGAGCACAACCGGTGACACAATGCATAACAATACGGAATATTCATTTCCACATATACCTATGAACGTGTTGCGGTACGCCCCTGCGTTGTTGATGGCCGAAGGTCTGTCGCATACCGGACTGCCGCATCACACTCTGCGGGCAGTGTGGCTCGACAGAAATGTCGAATAGCATCGGCGTCATCGTCAGCCAGTACGCCTGGTCCCTGGTGCAGAGGGACGACAGCCCGTGCGGCGCACACGCGTCCCTCGCCTCGGCGTTGTACGGCTCCCAGACAATGTCGTCGTCCGTGATCCTGTCGAACTCCATGACGAAGTCTGGGTACGACTTCTGCGTCTGCACGTGAGCGTACCGACGCTACAAACAGGAAAAGAGTTCTCGTTAGTCCAAGTAACATAAAAAACCGAGACGGTTCTAACACCGAACATACCTCAGGACGACACCACACCATCCCCATCGTCGGATAGTCCTCCGGTGGGACACCCACGTACAGGCTCGCCTCGTACGGACTGTGGTCCACAACGGGGCGGCCGATCGCGAACCGCTCTGCCGCCCAGAGCTGTAGGAGGAGTGGACAACCCGTGAAGACCGCTTCTGGCTCGGTCTTCCTGCAGCCGTCGCACAGACCCCTGTACGTGGCGGCAAGGACTGCCGATCCCCAACTGTATTGGGGAACAGCACCGTCCTCGGCATCGGCTATCTCCCTCGCGTAAGGGATCAAGCCCTTGTCGACTGCGTGGCCGTGCGAGTTGGTGAACATCACCCACCCGAACACCCACAACAGGTACGCCTCCAGGCTCCTCTGCAGTGAGTACGCGTCGGCCTCCGGTGCTAGCTGATCAGACTGCGTTAACATATAACAAAGTTGACACTGTAATTCTAGTACGGACTGAAGGACGAACATAAAACAACAAGAAAGCATTCTTACCGTGTAGCTAAATACCCAAGCCTGAGGGGGGCCCGCATGCGTGTACGGGGAGATGTCGCCGACGAGGGGAAGCCCCGGAGCACAGTGAACCGGGGCGAACCGCTGTAGGATCTCCTCTCGCCACGCCTGGAGCCCGTCAACTGGCCCCACCGCATCGCCTGCTAGAGGCAGCCCAAGGAGGAAGCTGACGTCCTGCAGCGTGGGGGCCATCTCACCGCACGGGAGGTGGAAGGTGTGCGTCTCCGGTCTCCACCGGTCCACAAGAGCTGTGAGCAGCGACCGGTCGATACCCCACTTCTTCGTCGGGTCATTCGGCTCCACCGAGGCTGCTACCAGCCTACACAGCGGCAGAAGGCCTGCCTCCCGCAACCTGACAATCAAAACAAAGCAAGTTAGTAAGTTGACATATACAGATTCACAGTACAACGTTCGTACGTACCTAGTCGTGAACCTGTCGTCCACGGGAAGTAGTCGCCTGGAAGGTCGAGGACGTAAGGTACCGAGCTCGAGGTTCTGCACTGCCGAGAGAAACGACCGGTGGGACTGATCGGTGGCGTGATCTAGCAGCTTAGGCGTCTGGTAGTCCATACCTGCAAGGAAAAAGAAGCGGAACGGATTAGCTCATTTAAACATAGTGCATTATAGTCAGAAAATTAACACATTACAGGGAGATTACATCATCAACGAGTGGCTATACTAGACAACATAACCCGAAGGTGCACGAGGATGCCTGTGATGACGCTGCCTATCAGTGGTGCCTTCCCCAGTTGGCCGCCTTCCGTCGGCGCCTGATCCTTCCATAGGAACTTCCGCTGCACTTGGGGCCTCGGCGTCTTTCGTGCACTTCTTGTAGGTATGTCCCTCCTCTCCACACCTACTGCAACGTTGAGCGCTAACGCCGGCCTCGGATTCGTCCATATCATTGCGTATCCTCCGTGTCCGACGTCGGTCTGCCTTGTTCCTTGCCTTCGTCGGGTCAGGGATGTAATAAACTGGACTTGTGTCTTCAGTGAAAGTGCCAACGATGCCGAAACCAAAGATCTCGGTACTCCATGTATGCATGATTGCTTCCTTTTTGAAGTACGGAGACACATATTGGCGTTCATCAATGCCGCACTCCCCGCAAGCGGCAATGACATGAGAACAGGGCTTGTGGTACAAGCTTGGTTTCCGGCAGGAGCACGTGCATGTCCCATCTTCCTTTAGGACACACTCTTGTATAGGCTTCCTTGCGAATATGTCACGCCTGGACCTGTCGGCACACAATATCTCAAATCTACGCTCTCGTGTGCCCTGCACTCGGACTCGGTGCTCTCTTGCCTTCTTGCATTTGTCCTCAAGGTACTGTGTCATTTTGGTGCCGAACCAAAGGTTTCCATCGGCCATAGATGGGCCATTCTGTCTGCACCTGTCGTGGAAGTACGTCTGTGTTTTATGTAGGATGAACTCCACGATGGCAACAAGGGGGAGTTGCCGAACACCACGCATGACCCAGTTGTACACCTCTGCAAGGTTCGTGGTCATTATGCCGTACCTTGCTCCACCTTCATCGTACAGCAATGCCCATTTCTCCTTCGGCTCGTGCTCGATCCACTGCGAAAATCTGCTAACCGAGGAACCGGGCCTCCTTCTGAATGTACCGTCATCGGTGGGAAGTGCATCTAGAGCTTCAGGGCCGTCAACACCTCTAGCTGGGGGTCTTGCAGAACTCTCGCGTCTATATTTGGTTGTCAGCTCATCAAGTCTCCTCCACAGCTCATTGAACTTCTTCTGTTGATTCTGGGCGCACAAACGTTTGAACATGGCCATCAGCTCCTTGTTTCTGAACTGCTTATAAAAGTTTACGCCCATGTGACGCATGCACCATCTGCTCTTCACATCTTCCCACACCGGAGGGTATCCCTTGTCTGCGCAGCCGTTTCGCAGCTCCTGAATTGCACGCAGCATCCCTGGATGATGGTCATGTATGAGACATACATCTGGCCTCATCCCCACCACCTTTTCCTTAACCAGCTTCAGAAACCAGTACCAACTCTCTGTGTTCTCACCCCCGACGAAGGCAAAGGCCACTGGCAACACTTGGTTGTTCACGTCTACTCCGATTGCCATCAACATTTGTCCTCTGTATTTTCCAGTTAGGAATGTGCCGTCGATGCAGAGAATGGGCCTGCAATGAACAAATGCAAACATGCACGCCTGCAGAGAGAGGAAGGCCCGCTGAAGGACGCTCTGCCCAGGACTTGCTAATGATGGGAAACTTTTGATTTCGGAGTAGCTGCCAGGATTCCTCGCACAGATGGTTTGCAGTAGACGAGGCAAATTATTGTACGAAGCTTCAAAACTACCGAATCTCATTTCAATTATCTTCTGTTTGGCCCTCCATGCCTTGGCATATGTAATGGTGTACTTGTACTTCTCCTCGATGCGGCTGATAATTGACTTGGGCTCTAACCGGAGGTTCTCCACAACAGCATAATACAGCTCTGAAGCGATGAATGCAGATGATATGTTCTTGTGGTACTTCTGAACACCCGGAAGATGGCAGTTGTGCTCCGTCACGATTGACACGGACCAACAGTCGTCATATTTCTTCCTGGATACGTACATCCTCCATGGACATCCATCGCTTGAACTTGCACATTTCACTTCGTACACCGATCTTGTGGACTTTGATACCCAGAACTCCCTCCCAAGTGACACGGCCCACATCTTCACAGCCTCTGTCAACTGTGCTTTTTCGGCGTATCTAGCGCCTTGCACCACTTCATTCTGCCGATACTCCCATGCCACGGTGTGCCCCTCTGAGACAACGAGTCCGGAGAAGTCCTCGTTGTCCCATTCTGCCGGGTGTACATCGTCCTCCGAAGAATCATCATCCTGCATATGCTCAGGTTCTGAGTCTTCAATTTCCATCTCCTGTACTAGACCTGGGTGTCTCTCCCCTTCATCTGCAAACCCCCCCGGTCCCATGTCTTCCTGGCCTCCTTCCTCTCTGGCACCCTCGTCTTCTGCCTCATTTTGCTCCCATGTTTCATCGGGCCCTTCCGCTGTACTCGGACCAGCCTGATCAATGCTGACCACGTCATGCACTACCACTAGGATGCTCGGTGCCCATCCTCGCTGCAGTGCACTCTCCACAAAAAATACCCAGCTGGCCGTTGAATCTATTGGCATCAATTCCCACCAAAAACCTTCCACAGCCCAGCTAACCAGTGCTTACACCGTAATTGCATTTACTTGAGGATCTACTCAGAATCCCCTCATTAACCAATTGTAAACTCTAGGAAAACTTCTCTCAGCTAGAGCTATAATTCCCTTTTGTGGTACGTTGAACTTCGATAAATCTACCCCATATTGTCCTTGTCTGACATTTCCTTCACCGTGATATATCGCGAATACAACTCTATTTGCCATTTCTGTTCACAAAAAAGATTTTATTAATCTGTACTAATCAATATTCGTTCCATAAAAAGGCTATACGTATGAGTCAAACCATTACCGTTTCTATATTTTACAAACTGACCCAGCGGCGCTAATAAAGTTATACGCTAGGTTTATCTAACGTGTCAAAATGACGTATACCAACGATGGCCATGGCGGAGCATATTTATTTTTAAAATATCTACAATTTACTACTTCTCCGCTATGTTCTTCTAGTACGGCCAAATAAATTTAACACTAACGATGGTTATGCCAAACCGCTAATATTTTCATACTATATCGGATATTACACTACAAGTCTACTACTAATTAACATTTGTCTAAAAAATTGACTACATAACAGAGGGAGATCAAAAAAATACCTGGATTCGGCTAAAAAATCTGTGAGGGCTTCGCCGCTGTACTTCTCCTCCTTTCCCTCAGCTCTATTGGACGAACGCTGGAGGCGGAAGGGAGAAATGACGCGCGGCGACTGCAGGAAGGGATTTTATAGGGGCCGGCAAAAAACCGCCCTCCCCCAGGGCGGCGAATGGCTATAACCCGCCCTGGGGGACGGCGGCGAATCCCCCAGGGCAGCGAATCCACGTGGCGTCCCTGGGGCTAACGGCGGCCGGCGCCATTAGCCCCGGGTGACGGGGATGCCATTCGCCGCCCTGGGCCACAGCGGTTTTTAAATCCCGCCGTGGCCCAGGGCGGCAAGAGACTAGTTTTGCAAATGATTCAAATCGAAAATTAGTTTTGTAAATTAAAAAAAAAATTAAATTAGTAACAGTAAAAATTCATACAATTGGGCTGAAAATAGCGTGTAAATTGCTACGCTTTAGATGGGCCATGACTAAATCTAACTGGGCTGGGCCCATAAATAGGTTGCTCACTCGTAGGCTTTGATAGGCCACAAGACATTTTATGACGAATGAAATTGTCAGAATGAACCTGCCATGTCAGCTCTACGTCACACTGTGTTAAAATTTTATGACGTTTTTTGTCCTACGTGGCAACTGCATAGTCATCAAAGCTTAGTGATTTGTGACGTTTTGTGGGCGCAATAATGACAAAAATGAGCATCATAAACTCAATGACGAAAGAGGGATCGTCACTAGATCAATGACAAAAAAAATACATTTTCGTCATAGAACATGATTAGAGACTCATGATAGGTGACGAATAAATTTTTGTCAAGTGAATGTCACAAATTTCGAAACATGACGTAATTTTTAGTTTTCGTGACGTAAATGAAACATCACCTATCATAAGATTTTTTATAGTGGCCGCTATATGACGGGCCCACGCCTTAACCTAGTACCGTGGCGGCAAACCCTTTGTTTCCCCACGAGGCACTCTACCGTTGTATTGAACAGACTTAAACGCTTAACGCCATTACGGGCCGTTAGGTAGTTCCTATGAGCTAATAGAACAACTTAACGCATACTACTTCTGATAGGAGCAGGGGTGGCCTGATCTTTCGGTGAGTTGAAAATAACTACGATTTGGGAGAAACGTTGACGACCCGACTACAACCGTACGAGACATTGTGTTGTTGCGCCTTAGCGATCGATACACCTCTCCGAGGGTTGTTGATCGTGCCAGTGCAGATTAACCTTATTCTTGCAAGCAAATCGAAGAAACGAGCAAGAACAAGATAAAAGCAATCTAATATTGCAAATAAGAATTGAATACAAACGATAAGGTAGGGTTAACGATAATTGCATACGATTCCAAGCAGATATGAGCATGAATCCAGATCCGTTGGAAAATAGACTTGATAAGCTATCCGTGAAGTACTAGAACTCCCAAATCGGAGTTTGTATGAAGTCGTGGTGGCCGTCACAAGTTGGTACTATCCTGCAGTCCAAATCCAGCCCGCGCGAATCCCTTTCCTTGTTGATCTCCATCCTTTCCTTGTTGATATATGATATGAGCAATGGTTGTATTCATACGTGTTATGGTCACATCATCCTCCCCTTCTTCACGGAAAACCGTCCTCGGTTTTTCCATGTATAGCCTCTTTCGTAGCGCATAGTCTTGGCCATATATTTGAACATATACAAAACAACGTAATAAATTTTTGTCACATAATATCATTAGTCTTTAGTGAACAAAATTAATCTCCAATGAAACAAATGTACCTGGTAATGGGATGAGCAACAAAAATTATAGTCACAGAATATGTAAACTTCTTTGGTGGCTTATCTTTCTCCTCTTGTTTAAAATCCAAGCAATCACGTGGTGCATTTTTAATGGTGTATGGCAACAACATTGAGCTATCCGGTTGCTCCCCTTCTTCAGAACCAACCTGTTCATTTAACTCAAAACAAGACAAACTCGAGATAACATTATTAGTCAGTATACTACTCTCTAGTTCATTATTTTCTTGCACAGTAATTGGAGGTTCCAAATCTGAGCAGATATAAACTCTATGCACCAAATATATTTCTCGATCATTGTGTGTGCCAAATATATGAAAAACAAAACTATCAATACATGGCACCTCAGATCTAGCAAATAATTTCTTCTTTAAATCATTAAGTTCACAAAGTTCATCGAACTGAACATAGCCCAAAGTATTCAAAGAAACTAGCAATTCACGTTCCTTGTTTTCATTACCATGGTATACAACATGCTTAAAATCAAGACATAAAAATCAACAACAGAAATAGCATGTTCATTCACAAGTTGTGGCATAGATATAAGTGAAACTTTATCACACATCTGTTCTTTATCACAAGCAATAGCAAGCAAATCAATTTGTGATAAAGACAAATTTGCGGTGGGTTCCACTATTGGTTGCTCTATCATAGCATGAAAAGTGAACGTGTGTAATTTAGCTTAAGAATACTCACCTTGATTAATTTCAGCATCACTTAGCTTACCTTCCAAACTCTCATATAAAGTTGGTACTTCATGTTCCTCATCTTCCTTCTCAAGCAATGCCACTGGCATCTCAACTATTTCCTTCTCCTCCTTTTGGTGAATACGCTGAACTTCTTGTAAAACGTTAGTAATGGGAGGCACAAACATAACTTGTTGCTCTCTCATGTTCTTAATTTGACTTTCAGCTTCACATGCAAGTTCTAATAAATGGGGAAGAGAATTATAAGTTTCGTGCGCAAGAATATTATGAATTTCTTTATTAATCCCACGTAAAAATCTCATATCTATAGCTTCCTCGCATTCATCTAAACCACAACGCAATAGATAAGTATACAAATCATGATAGTATGATGTTACGGTTTTACTATCTTGTTTCAAACATTGTAGTTTGTTGAACAAAATATCAGCATAATACATGGGAACATAAACATGTCTCAAATATCGTTTTAGATCTTTTCAAGATTAAGGTATTTTATCATGCCTACAAAGATGTTTCCAATGATATGAAGCACTTTTAATTAGAACACTAGAGGCATACATAACTTTTTGTTTCTCAGACAAATTATGCATTTCAAATTCTTTATCTACTGCTATCTCCCATCCAATGTATGCATGAGGATCATAGTTTCCTTCAAAATAAGGTAGTGCACATACTTTATTTGTATCATGTTGATCACTCCTCTTGTCTCGACGAAGAGGTCGAAGTTGAGCACATTCATCTCCAATCGCCTTGCATACTCCTGCCATGGTTAGTAGAAAACAAGAACATACACAAAAATATGCACGCTCCTATAAACTACTAGCTAGTGGAGGCACAAAAGTCACACACACTCAAGCTTTATACCAAGCTCTTACAAGTTCTTACCAATGCAAGCCGAATGGTGACCACACCAACTCAACCAAAACCCAATAGAGGTTGAATGTATCAATGTCTTGACAAACACTTCCTGTATGACTGCAATCAAATCTGTGGAGCTCTAGGTAGGCTTAAATATGTAGCAAAGGATAGCAAATGCTCAAATCAGAAAATGCAAAACTGAATAATCATTCAAAGTCGGTATCATACTGGTCCTAGGTTAGAACGTACTAGAGGCGCGAGCCTAGACACAAACGACTCCGAACAGAATTAAAAGGAACTCACTGAAAAGAACAAAAGGTAAGGCTCAAACTGTTTTTTTTCACTCCTTTCTTTCTCTTTCTTTCTTTTTTTTCTTTTTTTTGGTGTGGCTTTTTTTTCTTATTTTTTTAAGCACCTTTCTGCCTTTTTTTTTTCTTTTTTTTGAAAAAAATAAATTTCCAAAGACCAAACTAATAGCAAAGAAACTAACAAAGAAAATCTGGCCGAAAATAAGGAAAATAGGGCTAGGAACACAGCCGAACTTTGTAGGTCTCCAATCACAAGGAAGGCGACCAGATATGGGTGTGCGCCCAAAAGCAAAGATGTAGATCTGCTCGTCAGCTTTCCAACAAGTATTTAAACACTCAAATTCGAGTCCGTATGGAACAAATCCGATGATTTTACTAACAAAGCTCAACTAACTCCGAATCGTACTTGGCTCAAACTTGCCAATCGGAGTAGAACTCTTTTAAAGCTCGTATTTAACTAAGGAAAATGACCAGGAATCATCCAAGATATGGATGCTAAGGTGATATAGATGGCAAAGATGGTAGTGGTGGCGGCGGTGACGATGTGAATTGCAACAATATTTATGGCAGCGGTGGTGGTGGCGTGGAAACCGACAGCGAAGGAAGTGGTACTAGACGTGACAAGAACTTGAAACTCTAAATGACTAGACGCTAAGACCAGCAACTCGACACAACGATGCAACTGAAAACTCAATAAAGCAAAATCCAAAAAGAACAATGCAGCGGCTCAAAGATGTCTAGGTAATGATGCAACTTTTTTTGTAGGACTTTTTCTGCTTATGGGTAGATGAATACTCACCGAGCAACGAAAGCTCTGATATCACTTGATAGGAGCAGGGGTGGCCTGATCTTTCGGTGAGTTGAAGATAACTGCGATTTGGGAGAAACGTTGACAACCCGACTACAACCGTACGAGACGTTGTGTTGTTGCGCCTTAGCGATCGATACACCTCTCCGAGGATTGTTGATCGTGCCGGTGCAGATCAACCTTATTCCTGCAAGCAAATCGAAGAAATGAGCAAGAACAAGACAAGAGCAATCTAATATTGCAAATAAGAATTGAATACAAATGATAAGGTGGGGTTCTGTAACAGGAAAACGGTGATCTAACCGATCACGGCTTTACCCGGAAAAGTAGCAATGGCTAAACTTTAATCTAAACAAAACCCAATCTGTTTGTGGCGGCTCTAAAGGTATTAATAGGATGGAAGGACGACCACAGGGGTGTTGGGGTCATTCTCCAACCCTAGGACGTGTCCCTAATGGACCCAACTTGATATATGGGCCTACGGCCCAAAAGCGGTGACACAGCACCTTAAATAGGAGACCTCTCGTCACTAAAATGACAATTGCAGACGATTCCGAGCAGATATGAGTATGAATCTAGATCCGTTGGAAAGTAGACTTGATAAGCTTTCCGTGAAGTACTAGAACTCCCAAATCGGAGTTCGTATGAAGTCGTGGCGGCCGTCATAAGTTGGTGCTGTCTTGCAGTCCAAATCCAGCCTGCACGAATCCATTTCCTTGTTGATCTCTACCCTTTCCTTGTTGATATATGATGTGAGCAATGGTTGTATCCATACGTGTTATGGTCATATTAACTTCGGCCTACCATATGCAAGGCTACACACTAACCAACTTAATGAGCTAACGTCATCCCATACTAGAACATGTGGTTGTATGTATACATTAGTTGATGGCATTGAGTTCGGTCCTTAATCGACTTAGGGGAATGCTCCCCCTATCTGTGCAACTACTCCATATGCATACCACTTACCACCCAAGTCTAAAAATATGTTTATCTCTATTTTGGTTCGCAAATATCCAAAGGCTTCACCTCTGTCCAGAAGTTGTAATGTGCCCATTTTAACATGTATAAAGTGACCATATTGTTTATTAGAAATTTTCTAAGCATAGCCAAGCATATCAAAGCAAAATAAGCAAGTATAAACCCATTTGAGCACAAGTGAAGTACTCTAACCATCACTAGGGTTACAAACAGCAAGAAGTACAAGATTTTAAGGTGGATCATGCAACAATTAGGTCATAGCTATGATTTGCCACATTTCAAGTATTGTTATTCACAAATACGCATGCATTTTATAAACAACACATTTCTTTGCCAAAACATAGGATTCAACTTGTTTAAAGAAAGAGGGGACAATATTTGCCTTACTCTTGAATACCCTGGGCAGCAACTATTCCACTCCTTTACCGATTTTGAATTCATTCTCTAACAAGAATTTAACGTACAATTAAATAAATAGCAAATAATACAAAAAATTCAAAATGCTCTAATATGCATGAAGTTTACATGGTGGTTAGGTACTGACCTAAGGTGAATTTAGGTGAAATAATTTCCATTTTATCACTTTTCATTTGGGAGTTATGGATTTTACAAGTTCTTGGGTTGAAATATGGTATTTATACATCATATAGATTTTGGGATAGTTTAGGAGGTAGTTTTGTCAAATTCTTATTTTTAGTATTAAAAGTAATATTTTCAAAGGATTGTGGTGAAAGAGATTCTAATTTAGCCTTTGGTGTTTGGAAGATAGTGTATTTAGAGCTTTTATACGTGAATATGTATAACTGCAAAATGATATTAAATATCCAATTTTCTATAATGTGTGTGGAACTAATACTGTGGTTTGGTACTGGTCTTAGATGAATACTGGTGAAGAAATTTCTATTTTATCAATTTCTATTTAGGAGATATGAATTTTGTAGTTTCTATATGTGTATACGATACCTATTTGTATATTGTAACTTACATGAGTTTTGGGACTAAGTTCTGTGAATTTTAACCCTACAGGATTAAAGAGAAACATTTTTTGAATCTACTATGATTTGGTTTAACTCATTAAGTACTAGGATTAATTTCCTATGATTTTTAGAAGTTCTTGCATCTTTTATATTCTTTATAAAATATTTTTCCATTGCACCAATTATAAAGGTGTTTTGTGTACTAACTTCAGTTAATCCTCTATTTTCAGAATTAAAATTAATATATTAAGAGTCTAACAAAATTAGGTTCATGTTATTTGGAGCTAATATGAATTATCTAAGAATTTTGGAAGTTAGTATATATATTCCATATACTATTTAAAGTATTTATCTATTTCTCATTTCATAAAAGTATCCTTTACATAGGTTTTATCAAGTTTTCAGTTTACAAAAATAAATGCAAAACTTTGTGACTTTATCAAATCTTGTTTTACCAAAATTGAGGTTAAGATGAAATATATTTTAATTTTCACAAGAGTGTTTATGGACTTTTTCCTATTGTATTATTTTTTATGCATATTAAGTACTAGATTTGTAACATACCCAAACTTCGTAATAAAAACCCCCGAAGGTAAGATTTTATTGTTTCTTTGTAGGGAAGTAAAATAAGAGGTAGATTTACTAGGGTACATCCTAAAAAGAGGGTATGCTAAAACTTTTATAGTCGAATTTTCAATTTACTCGAGAACTTACCTTAGGTCGAGATATGAAAATATAAAAGAAAATAAAACATGGCATAGTAATTTGTACTACAAAACCCTAAAGTCTTCCTTTGGTCAAATAAAAAGGAAATATTACATACTCAATTATGTATAAGAAATTTTGATTAAGTTAAAATACTTAAGGGTTTGGTGTATAAAAATATTAAGAGTTAAATTACAAAAATAGAAAATGTATAAGGCCTAAATGTGTATAAATAAAAGTTTGACATAAAAATGTGGATATAAATAAATTCATTATCATTTCATATGCATAGCTTTCTTTTCAATGTTTTTCTATCTTAAAGTGCATTCCATAATAGGATGCATATGAATTTATATAGCCTAAGGAAATTCTAAAAAATAATTGGTTTAACAAAAATTATTAAAAAATTCCTGTAAGCACTATCCAACACAATTAGTCTACTGTACATTTTGCACGATTTTATTACTTCAATTGGTACTTAAATAAAATCCTTCAAATCAGCAAATTAGGAGGACTAGCCAAAATAAATTGATTAGTTCTTATTTTCACTAAATAAAAATAAATATTATTTAGGAAGTGTCATTTTACCAATATATGTACCATGATGTATCTTACAACCAGAAAATTTGGCTTGATTTAATTCTCAAAGAAAACCTATAAAATAATAAGAGCAAAGCCCTAGGGGATAAAAGAGACTACAGAAAACTATGTCACCAAGCCTATTTCATCTTTTTTTCCACATTACAAATATAAAGCCCCTAATCTTGAAACTTGGCAGGTTAGTAGAGCATATATTCACCTATACACATAAATTTTTCCAACCCCACAAATCCTCTTTAGCTCGGTGAGACCATCAATGCAAAACAGCAAAATGGCACAACTTCCCAGAGCCAATTTCTTGAGAATCTCTCCAGTTACACTGCCGAGTGGGACCCACTTGTAAGTCACAACACTTGCCAGCTCGCCCCCACAGCCAGGAGAACACGACATGATCTCCTCCACGCGTCAACTTCGTCGGCCTACACCTCCCACCGACGTTGCCGAGAAGAGCTTAACCATTTAGCCCTTTCTCTTGCCAACCCTCTCTTCCTCTCTCCCTCTGCGTGTTTCACGATAAACCCAAGAAAATTTCACCTCAGACACTGAGAATCATATCGTCTTTCCCGACGCCGTCGACTGTTCGATTGTCCCCATCCTTCTTTGGTGAGCTTCGCCGCACTCCAACCACGGGAACATGATCCCCCATCCATGCCTAACCCATTCCAGCATCTTGTATCCCATGTCATGCATGTCTAGAAAGTGGCGTCGCCGCCGTGCATGCTTGGGAGCATGACCAGAACACCGCCGCCAGCTTGTTAACTCCATTCCAGGCACCGACGACCATCCCTGACCAAGCCCGCACGCCATCGTCGTCACCTCAACCTCCTGAACTAAACCCCTCAAGAACCCCCATCAATGGTGCCCGGAGCTCGGAGATCAGGAGCCTTCGTCCTCAACTCTGGCCCGAAGCTGTCCTGAGCCGCCGCCGTGAAATTCCTCTTCTCCGGTGAGCCCCAAAGCAATTCCTCACTTCCACGCCACCCCTATGAAGTTCTCACTCTCATGCATGTCCAGGTTTCGCCAATCGCTACACCATCGCCGCACGGGAGCATTCCACCGCCGTCGCGCCATTTCTCCATCGCCGCTGCCCCACCGGTGCTCCCCAGCCTCGGCGTGTTGCTCGGTGAGCCTCCTGGAACCCCAAGGAAGTGCATACATGCATAAACTCGGTACAAACTGAACCATGGAGCCATTTACCACTTCGCCCCGAACGTCGCCACCGCTCCGGGCTGCCGCCGGTGAGATGCCGACCACCTCTAGCCCTCGCGTCACCACCCATGGCATCGCCTCAAAGTGCTCTTCATTTTATCTGTTGGCCACAGCCCAAGCCGGGCCGCCATTTGCCGACGGCGACGGCGAGAAGCTCGCTGGCTATGCCCGCCCCTGCTCTACCTCACCGTGCTTGGCCTCGGTCTCACCGACATGTAGGCCCGACCTTGTTAGAGCGCGGAGGGCCCGATTGAAACAAATTAAAACTTATTAGATTAATTAGTAAAAGCCTCAGTCTATGACAAGTGGACCCAAGGTCTTAACTCGAAATATGTAAAACATTAAGAACTATTAGCAAACTTTCCTTTCCCAAGTGCCTAAGGACTGCGGGTTGTGTTTTCAGAAACCCAAGGGTTTTTTTGCATATTGGCTCTCACTGATCGGTGGACCCAGTTATTTAAAATCTAAGAAAATTTAAGAAAAAGGCTAAATGTAATTCTTGTTAAACTGAAAAATGGATAAATTTATAAAATCTATAACTAATTGATCTTAACTCCAAATTGGATGAAACAAAATTTTTTGGAATCAAAAAATTACAAAATTTATTTCTGTAGAATAAAATCTAGAAGAACTAGGACTTAATATGCCCCAAAAATTTGATAAAGTATAAATGGGTATAAACACTTTAAAAATCTTATCCACCTTATATCAACCCCAATTTTGGTAAATCAAAACTTGATAAATTCACAAAATGTTGAAATTTTCTGTGGTAAACTAAAACTTGGCTAAATTTGTACAAAAGACACTTTTATAAAAAATTGTAAATTTTAATTATTTTGCTTAAATATAAAATATTTAGTAACTTCTAAAATTCATAGAGAATTCATTTTAACTCCAAATGAGTGGAACCAAATTCCCTTGGATTCATAAAATTATGATCTTTATTTGTGTAAACTTAAACCTGACAACTTATGTGCATAAAATACCTCTAAGTTTTTATGTAGCACATAAATACACTAATTTATACCTAGAACTTATAAAATTCATAGGAAATTCATATTAGCTTCAAACAAATTATGAGCTTAGTTTTATTGGAATTAGAAAAGTATGATATCTTCTCTATATATTTAAGAATTGGCCAAACTAGTACAGAAGATAACTCCAAAAATTTGTGTAATTGATAATGTATATATAAGGTGTATAATAGCTTCTAAAAATTATAGAAAATTTATGCTAACTCCAAATAAAATGAAATAATATTTTTTGTACTCATAAAATTTCACTCTTTACCACTGTAATGTAAAACTTGGTCAAAATCACCATAGAGAATACCTACAAATACACATGATGTATAAATAACGTATTCCACCGTATTTAGACTTCAAACCCTTATAACTTACTTATACTAAATTATAAAATTAAAATTCTTTTACGGCAAAAATCATCCTAAGCTATATCAAATATCACTGTAAAATTAAGATTTACAAAACTACCTTCCAAATCGCATATATAATTAAAGTACACGTATAAATGCCATAATCGCGTGTACAACTTCTAAAAATTTATATCTCAAAAGTGAAAGAGGATAAAATAGAAATTCCTTAACCAAAAATCATACAAAGTCAGTACCAACCCACTGAGTAGGTTTCAAACATATTAAAAGAACTTAAAATTTGACCTTATATCATATTTAGCTATATTTACGTGTAGAACTTGTAAATTCATAACTCACAAATAAAAAGGGATAAAATGGAAATTCTTTTACATAAATTCATATTAGATCAAGACCAACCTACTGCATACACCTCATGCATATTAGAGCATTTTGGATTTTTCGCATTATTTGATATTTATATGATCGTACGATAAATTTCTTTTAGAGGATGAATTCGAATTCGGTGAAGGAGTGGATTTGATTATTGCTTTAGGTATTCAAGAGTAAGGCAAGTATTCTCCCCTCTTCCTTTGAACAATTTGAATGCTATGTTTTGGGGAATGAAATGTGTTGTTTGCAAAAATTACATGCGTATTTGTAACTACAGATATCTAAAATGTGGGAATTGGTAGCTATACCTAATTGTTGCATAATAAATCTTGAAAAATTATAATCCTTACTGATTGTAACCTTAGAAATGGTTAGAGCATTTGACTTGTGCTTATTTGGGGCTATACATGCTTATACATATGCAAATTGCTTAGCCATGCTTAGAGATAAGCTAGAATAGATTGTGATCACTTTATAAATGAGATTTTGGGAATTTCATAACTTCTAAACAGAGTGAAGCCTCTGGTTATTTGTCAACCAAAAAAGATGGAAAATGCGATTTTAGACTTGGGCGGCAAGTGGTGTTGGAGTAGTTGCACACCGATAGAGGAGTGTTCGCCTGAGTCGATTAAGGACCAAACTCTATGTCACCCTCTATTATTTATAGTACAACCACATGTGCTAGTATGGGATGGCCTTAGCCTATTAAGTTATAGATATGTCTAACCTTGCATTCGAGAGGTGTGGGTGCCATGGGCCCCGGGTACCTCATGACAAGCATATGGGCCACTCGGATAGAGGATGGGCCTAGCCTTGTAATTAGAGATATAGCTAAATTCGGCAGACTTCGCCTTGTATAGAAAGGAATATACAGTCCTAGTCGGGTGCGTTATATCTCTAAGGGGAGATCTCCTAGTCGTAATCCGATGGGGACTCCTACCTTGTAACCCTGTCCCCCAGTATATAAGGGGAGGCAGGGCGCCCCATGAGGGCAGGTTGAGTTGGTTCACCAGAATCACCACCACAAATCCTCAAAGGAATAACACCACAACTGGACGTAGGGTATTACCTCACATCGAGGGCCTGAACCAGTATAAAATCTCCCTGTGTTCCTTTGCAATCCACTGAGTTTCCATCCGCCGAGTAGCCCCATATATTTATTGCCGGTGTAAAACATCGACAGTTGGCGCGCCAGGTAGGGGCTTTGGCGCGATCTACATCTACAAGCTCGATGGATCCAGCAACCGAAGTCGACGGCGGCAAACTCCCCCCCGGAGATACAATCGCATTTAGAAGCCTTGACTTCGTCGCCGACCAGATCGGCAATCTCACCCCGGCCGACACGGACCCGATCCAACCGGCCGAGGAACCAGCTGACTCCGCGCCAGTCGGCCCACACGACGCTGCGGCAATCTTCGACGACATGCTGCGGCGATCTCCAATACGCCCGAGTCCAGGGACAACTCTTCCTTTCAGTGTTCGACTCGGACTCGGTTCTGAGCCGGCCGAGATCGGGCCGAGAAGGGAAGAGATCGTCAACTTCCCGTTCGGACTCAGCGACGCCGCGGATATCTACAATCTACATCCGACGCGGCAAACCTGATCCCCTGGAGTTCGACTCGGATACGGCTTCGAGCCGCTCGAGATCGGATCTAGGGAGGTCGGAGTGGTAATCACCCCCATCAACTATTCCGACTACGACTCTCAGTCGGACTACGACTCCCAGTCGGATTCCGACTCCAAGTCGGATACCAGCTCGGCAAGCTTCACTCCGCCGCGAGAAATTTTCATGGCATCCAGAGGCTCTACTCCTATTCAGGAATCATGCCGACGACACGAGCCACAAGAGGAGGAGGCCTGCCGACTGCAAGAACAACAGGAGGAAGAAACAAGACGCCTGCACGCCCACAACGACGGCCTACGCAGGGCTGGGCGAACCGCTCAGCAACAAACCCTCCAAACAAAAGTCGGCGACCACAACGTCTTCGTCACGCCACAGCAGAACGTCGTGGCAGCCGTAACCCTACTGGACACGGTCCAGGTCGGGCCTGATCACCAGGCCACCCCGACGATCGCAAGGATAAAAGCCATGCTTACCGCTGCCGCATGTCAGCAGCACCAACAGTCGGGCAACACACTCGTACTGACCAGTCAACCAACTTCCCCAGCGGCAGTCTCATCCACCTCAAAGCGACGTCGAGCGGCCGGCTCTAGTCGGCAGCACGCGGAGTCAAGCCAGACGTCACTCGGCAACCACAACAACCGGCAACGTCGAAGCGACCGTCGGGACAACCAGGACCTCCGAGACCGACTGCGGCGCGACCTTCAGCAAGACATTAATGCTCGGCGCCGCAAACGAGAAGAAGACGAGCAACGCCAACTGGAAGACGAGAACGAGCAATTCGGCCTCCACTACGAGCGGTTTCGCCGCCGTAGTCGAGGTCGGAGTCCTCATGAAGACGACGGAGTACCGGCCTTCACTCAGGAGCTACAACAAGTCGACTGGCCGTCAAGTTTCAAGCCTACAGGCATCAACAAATACGACGGCAAGACCGATCCCGAGTCCTGGCTCACAGCATACACTCTGGCAATCCAAGCTACTGGAGGTGACCACAAAGTCATGGCTAACTACCTCCTAGTTGCTCTAGCCGACTCAGCGAGGACATGGCTAACAGGACTTCCCAAGCAATCAATCGGCTCTTGGGGAGAACTCCGGGAACGTTTCATCACCAATTTCCAGGGAGCATACGAGAGGCCATCTTCTGAGTACGACCTATATCAGTTGCGTCAAAGGAAGAACGAGTCTCTTCGTGACTTCATCAAGAGATTTTCTGAGAAGAGGAACTCAATCCCGAACATCAAGGATGAGGTCGTCATCGCCGCCTTTCGAAAAGGAGTCAAAGACACCTCGTTCATCGACAAATTCACGCGGAAGCCTCCCAACTCTGTCAGGGCCCTATTCGACATGGCAAACAAGTACGCCGACTCGGCCCACGCTGTTGCCGAAGCCCTCGACGACAACAAGTCACCCTGACAGAAGAAGCGGGACGACACCGACGACGCGGTCCCGACTAAAGCTGGGAATCGCAAACGCAAGTCAAACGGCTCTATTGTGGCAGTCGGTCACAACCGCCTTCGACCTTCAACAACTGAAGATTATCAGAACAACAAGCGACATGCTCGGGGGCTCACAAGCTCAAACACGAGGATGGCATCCCCACTCCCAAATACCGAATAGCTAAGTCGCTTTCTGATAAACATCTCCTTACTCGGCCTTGCTAGTGCCACAGCCGCTTACACCTAATAGGTGTACAAGCTGCGCATTTACTTTTTTTCCGTTTTTGCTCTTAAATGATTACAAAAGTACTCGAGTAGCATAAATCTCGATCCGTGAAACTCTGCTCCATGTAAGACGAACTCAAGTCACCCAAAACGCGTGCCTGGGAAAGAGCCATGAGCCAACTCCCGACGCTAGGGGGCTATGACTAGTCGGGCAGAGTGCTTAAACGTAAGGGGTCAACTACTCGAGGAAATTAATATCAAAAAGAGGGAGAACACGTATTTACATATATTGTAAAATACATTTAATTCGGATGATTGTTTTCATCATCAGATGCTACTCATCCGATATCTTTATATTGCAGGCCCAGCTCCGGATACGCGTGACAGGAACTCAGGGCTACGAGCCCATCTCCTACGCTCGGGGGCTGGACAAGTCTGCCAAAATACACTCGGGATGCTCCATGAGGGCTACTCACCGAGTACTTGCGCCAGTCGGGACGTCATCTTCCCCGACTACGCTCCATGCGAGCCAACAATCGGCCCCCGGCGCCAGTCGGGGCTGTATACCACTCGGCTAAATAGGGTATGCCCCATGAGGGTCGCCAGCCGAATCCTACGCTAATGCTAGGTTCGGGTACCTTATTTGGTCACGGTTCTGTCAGGTTGGGTACGCCCCATGAGGGTCGCTAGCCGAATCCTATGCTAATGCAAGGTTCGGGTGCCTAGCTTGGCTATAATTCTGTTGGATAGGGTACGCCCCATGAGGGTCGCCAGCCGAACCCTCTGCTAATGCAAGGTTCGGGTACCTTGTTCGGCTTTACCCAAGTCAGAGAAGACTTATATCGTCAAAGTGCATCCGGAGTTCTCATGCACTGTGTCACACCTGAGGAGGGCAAGCAGATCCTGCATTATACCCACTCAGGCTTACGTGGCAACCAGTTTGCATCCAGAACGTAAGTCGGAAAGGCTTGCGAATAAGGATTTCTCTGGCTGATTGCGGTTACCAACACCAAAAAACTCATCCTGACATGCGATGGATGATACTTCTCTAGAGCTATGCTGGATAGGTCGGCTCAGGCCGGCTTATTTGGTAGCAGCCACCAAGATATGAGTTCCTACAGTAGCATGCTCCATGTGGGCCGCCCGCAGGCTGAGTTGAAATTATAGCGCTGGTGCTACCCACAGGAACCGATGAGGTAAACAGATATGCTTCATAAGAGCCTTATTGCTAAACATATATGTTTGGGTATCTGTCTTATCCACCAGGTCTCGAGGATACATCCTTACAAGGATCACAAGCTGGTCTTCATTAAAATTGGAGATGCAGGTATCTCTCTCGAGTACACCTAACCACGTAATGGATTTATTTTTCATACAGTGGTACTCGGCCTACATGCGTGGCCACCAGTTGCCATGAGCAGCATTATTCCCGCTGACATGACGCGGATGAGTCTAACTTTCGAGTAGTTCACTACTCGGGAGAGACTATAAAATTCTCATTCCCGCTGACATGACGCGGATGAGTCTAACCTTCGAGTAGTGCACTACTCGGGAAAGACTATAAACAATCTTCCAGCTGACGAGCTGAAGAGTCTAACTTCCGAATGGGACGCCACTCGGGAAAGACTATAAACACCTTTTCCGGCTGACATGATGCCGACGAGTCTAATTTTCGAGTAGTATACTACTCGGGAAAGACTATAAACACCCCCTTTTCCAGCTGACATGACGCTGAAGAGTCCCATATACGAGTAGCATCCTACTCGGCAAGACTATAAACACACATTCCGACTGACATGAAGTCGAAGAGTCCTATATACGAGTAGTTCCCTACTCGGCAAGACTATAATCATATTTCGGTTGACATGATACCGAAGAGTCTCATGTACCAGTAGTAATCTACTCGGGAAAGACTACAAGGTTAAAAATCTTTGACTTCATGTTTAATTGTTTTCACAATTAAGCACAAAGTCGGGGGCTACACCTAATAGGTCCGCCTATTCGGCGCACACTATTCCAACATCTACATGGAGCCCTTCATAGCCTCGCTGCCAGCTGACATGAAGCAGGACTCGGGAGAAGCAGCACTCAGACAAAGAGCACTCGGGAGCAATGCACTCGGGAAGACTTCACCGTGGAGGATGAGCACTTGGCATCAGCTGTGACTCAACTATGAAGGTCTCGGGGGCTACTGTGGGTGCCATGGGCCCCGGGTACCTCATGACAAGCATATGGGCCACTCGGATAGAGGATGGGCCTAGCCTTGTAATTAGAGATATAGCTAAATTCGGCAGACTTCGCCTTGTATAGAAAGGAATATACAGTCCTAGTCGGGTGCGTTATATCTCTAAGGGGAGATCTCCTAGTCGTAATCCGATGGGGACTCCTACCTTGTAACCCTGTCCCCCAGTATATAAGGGGAGGCAGGGCGCCCCATGAGGGCAGGTTGAGTTGGTTCACCAGAATCACCACCACAAATCCTCAAAGGAATAACACCACAACTGGACGTAGGGTATTACCTCACATCGAGGGCCTGAACCAGTATAAAATCTCCCTGTGTTCCTTTGCAATCCACTGAGTTTCCATCCGCCGAGTAGCCCCATATATTTATTGCCGGTGTAAAACATCGACAAGAGGCGGTTGTAGTGTGAACTACTCTTGGTGATGGTTTTTAGGAGCTACCCATGTGTGTGTGTTTATTTTTACGGGACCAGAGTCATCCCAGTGTGCGTGTGTTCTGTGAGTAGGTTGCTTCTCTACTTATAGCATGGGGGTCTAAGCATGTGCAATACAACGGTGAGTGCCACATGGGTTGTTTCTTCACGGCGTCTCGGTGTTTGGCTAACCACCGTGATGGCATTAAGGATCTAGACTTAGTGTGGATTCCCGCTCATCGTGCTCATGCAAGGTTAGACAAATAGACAATGTAACGGCTTCGTTGTGACCTCTAGACCGCATTCAATATGTAGAGTGTGGTGGTATTGACGGGTACCAGACAAACTAGAGGATTTACATCATGTGGGTAAAATTGTACAAATTCTACAGGGTCAAAACTAATCGGTTAGCCATACTCGCGGTCATGAGTGACATAGTGATGTGTCATGAGTATAGTTTTGTACTTTACAAATGTGTTTATGAAATTGGGATATGGATT
The DNA here is from genome assembly GCA_003991445.1 of Oryza meyeriana var. granulata. NCBI lineage: Eukaryota > Viridiplantae > Streptophyta > Magnoliopsida > Poales > Poaceae > Oryza > Oryza meyeriana. The sequence goes on along the minus strand of RYFJ01002013.1, from coordinate 159,091 downwards.
GGTGAATTTTGATCATTATGATGACTTGTTATCGGGGAGGGTAACAAGTATGCTACTTATATTATGTTGATCACTTTCTTATATATTACACATGTCTTATTGTTTTACTAAAGACCGTTGCAAATGCTTGTGAATAAAAATTGGCTTTATGAAAAGATGAAACTACAAATAGCCTTCTCCTTGATTTAGAGCTTGCATGTAGTGATATAGGATTGTCCTTGCCAGTACATTATTTTGGTAATGTACCGACTCTTGCTTATATTATTGTTATTAATCTTTGTTGTAGGTTGAGTGCTACAGGAACCCATTGCTTCTTCAGGTTGATTCTTTAGGGGTCTACCCTAGTCGGTCGCCTGTGGTATGGGTAGACAAGCTTCTGCTGAATCATATTATTTGGTCGATTGGCCTATGTAACTCTGATGTTATATATTTAGTTTATTTACTCGTACACCCTATTATTGTATATCATTTCTTGAGATGAACATGTGAAACTAGTACTTTTCCTAGGAGCTAGTCGAACACAAGTATGGACTTGGAATATTCGAGATATGTGCTTAATAGCTGGTGTGGATCAAGTTCTCTGTGGTATGTAGTCTCTTGGTCACCACCATCGTGTGGTTTGACAGGCATATCTTGGGGAGGACTAGTAGAGGCTATTCTGTCGAGTATCTCATTTATTTTCAGGTTCGGCACCATGAGTTTGTAACGTATTTGTGGTTTGTGACGTCAGGTCTACTTTGAGATGTGGTGGTTACATTATTTATTTGGCTTTTATTTGAGACCCCACCACTCCAATAGTTAGCATTGACGTGGTGAGCTGCAAATTGTGGTACAAGTCTTGGGGTGTCCTCACAAGATTTTTCATATTTTAAGTTATAGGAATAAAATAAATAATTTTATGATTCCAACAGGTTTTTCTTCATTCAATTTGTAGTTAATATGAATTAGTTATGAATTTTTATATGAATTTTTGATGCATATTAAGTTTTTCCATTTTTCAATCCTACGAAAAAGCATATAAAGCATTTTCTTTTATTTTCTCAGATTTTTAAATGCGGGGTCCACTTGTTGATGAGAGCCAATGTGCAAAAAAAGCCCCTGGAAGAACTAGGAATCAACCTGCAATCCTCCCACGTGTGTTAAGGGAAATTTGATTAAGGATGCTTTGGTTTTTCAATTATTACATTTAGGTCCTTGGTCCCACATGTAAGCGGCTGCGTATTTTACTAAACAACCTTACAAGTTTTAATCTCTTTTTAATCAGGTCATGTTGATGCTTTGTATCGGCAATAATAATATGGGGCTACTCGTGAGACCTAAACTTGATGGATTGCAAAGGAACACGAAACAATTTATTCTGGTTTAAACCCTCAAGGTGAGATAATACCCTACTTCCAAGTGTGATGTATTGCCTTTGAGGTTTCTCTAGTGAGATTCTGTATGCCCCAGGGGGCACTTTGTCTCTCCTTATATACTGAGGAGGCAAGGTTATAAGGTAGGAATCCTAATCGGATATGACTAAGAGATTTTCTTCTAAGAATACAACGTACCCGACTAGGATTATATCCCTTTTCTTATCATACAAGGTAATATTCACCAAGTCCTGTTGTATCCGTAATTACAGGATTAGGCCCATCCTCTATTCAAGTGGCCACAAAGCTTCCTATGAGGTACCCGGGGCCCATGGCCTCCACAGTAGCCCCTAAGACCTTCATAGTTGAGTCACAGCTGGTGCCGAGTTCTCATCCTCCTTGGTGAAGATTTCCCGAGTGCCATGCTCGTGAGTACCCATTATCCAAGTACCTCTTCTCCATGTCCTGCTTCGTATCAACTGGCAACGAGGCTATGAAGGGCTTCATTGAAAAATATGAATAGTATACGCTGAATAGGCACAACTATTAGTTATAGCCCCCAACTTTGTACTTAATTGTGAAACCATTAAACATAAAGTCAAAGATCTTTAACCTTTAAGTCTTTCCAGATGGTATATTTCTCAAAAATTGGATTCTTCAGCATCATATTAGCTAGAAATATTCTTGCTCAAGGCAATTTTGGCTCAGCATGTAAGCCAAATACCACTTTATGGATTTTAACCCAATATGTGGCTAGGTGTACTTGAGAGATACCTGCATCCCCAATTTTAATGGAGACCAGTAATTGATCCTTGTAAGGATATATTCTCAATATCTTGTTAAATAATTCAGATATCTGAACACATGTGTCCAGCAATTATGCTTAGCATGAAGCATATCTGATTATTTTAATCGGTTCCTGTAAAATAGCATATGCACTGTGATTTTAACACTGCCAGCCATCAGCCTAATAGGGCATGCTATTTAGGAACTCATATCTTTCGACCCATTACTAAGCAAGCCGGCCCAAACCAGCTTACCCAGCGCAGGCCTATAAAGCGGCGGGAGAGAGAAAAGATTCCCCTTTCTCCCCCAAATCACCAAAGTGTTTCAGCTCCCGCACACATGCCAAACTTCGTGCTCTCCGCTCCATTGAGGGTTTCCTGTAGCTCGAGCTCCCTTCCAGAAATCTGCAGAAATTTCCTCCCCACATCGATTCCCATCGTCCAGAAGCTCTCCCCCACAGTTTTACACCTCGACAATGCCGAAAGGGCCATTTGACATCCTCGCCATGCCGTCTGGATCGTGGCCGACGTCGGATACTCATCAACTGGCGCCATGTTGAAGCTCACTCTTCTGGAGAGGAAAAAATGCCTCCAGCCAAAGGAGCTCATCAACTAGTGCCCCGCCGCTAGTGAGTCGATCCCCTCTCCATGTCCCCACGAAACAATGGTTTTTGCTTCTTTCTTCGACCGTTGTCTTGCTCTTCCCGCTTCCGATTTTCTCTGCTGGTTCCTTGATTACTACAAGATTGAGCTCTACCACCTCAACCCCAACTCCATCCTCCAAATCTCTATCTTTGTTACCCTTTGCAAAGCCTTCCTAGGGATCGATCCCCATTTCAACCTCTTCCGCTTCCTGTTCCACGTCAAGCCGCAGCCCTCCAAGTCCAAGATCCAAGTGATAGGGGGAGTTGGTCTTCAACTCCGCAATGAGATGAAGAAGGCCTACTTGCATGTTCCCCTGAAGACCTCGCTGAAAGGGTGGCATCAGGAGTGGTTTTATTGCTCCAATCTTGAGCCCTCCTTGCCGCCCTTCTATGGAAATCCCCCCACGTTACTGGAGAGCTGGACTACTCTACCGTCACAGGCAGAGATGGTCCAGGTGCAGTTGCTGCTGGAGAAGATAGATGCACTGAAGAACACAGGGCTGACTGGGCCCTGAGTGGCCAGGACCTTCCAGAATTGCCGGATTCGACCTCTGAAGGCTAGGAGTCATTTTGGCTATAATTACGAGGGGAAGAAGGATCCAATTCGAGAGTGCGCCGACTTTGTCAACAAGGACGTCATCACTGACACCTTGCTTGGCTACTTCGTCAATGGAGTCATCGAGACTTTAGACACCGAGAGAGCCCCCAAGCTGTACTGCCAAGACATGCCCTGTCCAGCGGTAACATCTCGTTTCCTCATCAACCTTGATGCTTGTCTGTGATGTGTTGTATGAATGTTGTTCAATTGAACTTTCCTTGATGCTTGATGCCTATAGGAATTCGCCGAGTTTATCTCTAACCCTCCCGGCTAGTTGGCCAGTGGGTCTAGAAAACGGCCGGCCAGCCCCTCTTCAGTCCAACCCAGCCCCAAGAGGGCTGGGAAGCGACCAATGACAGACCAGGCCAAGAAGAAGGATATGCCGAGTAAGACATCCAGTGGTCCGATGATCAAGGACCCTAGCAGCATAGCCTCTAGACCGACTAGCCCCAGGACCACACTGTCGACTACCTTTACGCCCTAGTCGGCCGCACCTAGGGCGGTGCCGACTGGGCCAAGCTCTATACCACCGATTGCCGCGCCCACGAGCCCGACAACCGGCAGTACTCCGCCGCCAAGCAGGCCTTCGGGCCCCTCGCTGACTACCTCCACCCCTAGCGTACAGGGGTGGAGATTTAAGACTTCCAGGAGGTATAAAAATCCTCAATCTTCAGAAAATCTTGAGTAATTTTGCAACAACTTGATTGCTGAATAATTTTTCAGGAAGCCAAGTGACGCTAATCCCAAGGGGACAGCATCACCAACCCCCATAGCTGCTCCTGTCCCGACTGAAGTCAAGATCGCAGAGGCACGGCCCGAGCCAAGTGTTGTCCCAGCCCCTGAGGTTGAGACAACCCACTCGGCAGGGCTGCAGACTTCACCCATTTGGGACACCGTAGCTGATGTCCTAGTTACTGAGCCCGTCGAAGACCCAGCACCGCCAGTTGATCCAAGGTCTAGGACTCCCTCTCCTCCGCTTTCCTCATCTTCAGACGATGATGACCTCCCTAAGCTCGAGGCTCCTCCGCCAAACTTTCCCCGAACGTTCTACTGGGTCATGCTAGAGGGGGACGAGCAAACTTTTGAGATGAACGCAGAAGCCGCCCAAAGGGAGTGAGTCAGTCTGATGGAGGCTGCTATCACAGCGTCAAGGAGCATCCAGATACGTAGCCCATCCAACTGTGTTTGCTGATCTGCGGTTTCTTAGAGCCCTCTGCTTTTGTTACTTGTCTTGTCTGACTGAAACGTAACTCGTGCAGCAAGTCACCAAAGACGACTTGGAGAAAACTAGCAAGGAAAGGGAGGAGTGGCTAAAGGACTCGGTAAACAAGCTTAGGGACGAGAACTGGAAAAAGACAGGCACCATCAGAGGTATGTTTCCCCTTCTGCCTGAGTGAATCCAGTCATTTTCTCTGTATTCTTGATCTTCGATTTTGCTTGGTTGTAGCTCTAGAAACTAATCTGACCAACCAGTCCCTGGAGATCGAACGCCTGAGGAAAGAGCTAAAGGAGCTCGAGAAGGCGAAATCCAAAGTTGACACTGAGTATGCAAGTAAGTCGCATAACTGCTCTTTGTACTTTGCCTGACTAGATATCCAGTTTTACTGATTCTTCTTCTCTATGTGAGCAGCCTTTAAAGCAAATTCACAGATCCAATTTGGCGCCTTCACTGAAGAGATAAAGGTGATAAAGGAATCGCGGAACATCATAGTTGACTCTGTGAGGACTTTACTGGACATCATGTAGCCAAGCTTAGTTGGACCCAACTCTAGTTCTATCTCACAGGTGGTGCAGTGTCTTGAAGAGGCCCCTGCCCTTCTGAAGAAGTATTCATCCAAGTGTGTCGCCGTGGGGATTGCTCAAGCATTGGCCATGACAAAGTCTCTCTACCCCTGGGTAGATATTGAGGCAATCGACGAGAGCTTTGCTGAAGGTACTACCCTAGAGAAGGGATTAGAGCTAATAAGCCAGGTTAGGCCTTCTGTTGAGGCCATTGCCGATAATCTGCCAATGTAAGCGTATACTTTTAAGTAGTCAGTGTTTGACAAGAACAATATGTAGATATTGTAAATGCTTTTGATGTTTGTTGCTGTATCTTGCAGAGTATTTGTTCCATCTTAGCCATCATTAGATTTACCTGACTAGCCAGTTTATGCCGAGTGGTTTGAGACCAACTTTAAAAAGCGCTCAACTCACGGGACTATACTCTGAAAAACTTAGCATAATCATTATAAAACTTCATGACTTAGACCAAACAAGGTCAAACTTTATAGACAACAAAAGACATGTTATCATCATGCAGCCCCCGACTCACTACTCGGTTGAAACAAGCGGTGTAGTGAGTCAGAGTAACAAATTTTACTTATATATAAAAGAATTACAATACTCAGGTATAGAAAAGATGTAGTTGTTCTATGTTCCATGAGTTCTTAACTAGGACACCGTCTTCTGTCTTTAGTCGGTAGGCACCCGGACGTGTCACCTCACGATAATGAACGGCCTCTCCCATAAGGGAGATAGTTTATGCCTGTCTTTGATGGTTTGGATTTTTCTTAAGACGAGATCTCCCACCAAAAAGGCGCGACCACGAACATTCCGACTGTGATAACGACGCAGACCTTGAAGATACCTTGCTGACTAGATAGTTGTGATGCCCCTTGCTTCTTCCAACTAATCTAACTCGACCAGCCGGTCTTTAATTGACTTGCCTTCTGAGTGGGCCTAAACTCGCGGAGAGCCAAACTCCAACTCGGTTAGTAACACGGCCTCGGCACCATAGACTAGGAAGAAAGGGGATTGCCCTGTTGACCAACTAACCGTGGTTCTTAAAGACCAGAAAATAGATGGAAGCTCTTGCACCCACCACCCTGCATATGGTTGTAGTCGGTCGAATACCCTAGTTTTAATACCTTGTAAGACCTGCTGTTTGCACGCTTGACCTGTCCATTGCTTTGTGGGTGTGCCACAGAAACATAACAGATCTTGATGCCAAAGTCGTCACAGAAATCTTGAAAAACACCACCAGTGAACTAAGTGCCGTTGTCCGTTATGATGCGGTTGGGAACCCCAAATCAGTAAAGGATAATCATGATGAAATCTTTTGCCCTTGCCACTGTTATGGTAGCAATAGGTTTTGCCTCAATCCACTTTGTGAACTTATCCACTGCAACAAACAAGTGCGTGAACCCTCCTGGCGTTTTTTGGAACAGCCCGACTATGTCGAGCCCCCAAACTGCAAAGGACCAAGATATTAGAATTGTTTGTAGTTCTTGAGTTGGTAAATGTGTGTGCTGAGCAAAGAACTAGCATCCCTCGCATGTCTAAACAATGTCTTAGCGTCTGTAACTATAGTCGGCCAGAAGAATCCTTGTCTGTAAGCCTTTCCGACTAACGTCCTTGATGCAGCATGGTTGCCACAGATGCCCGAGTAGATGGATTGTAAAATCTGCTTGCCCTCCTCGGGTGTGACGCAATGCATGAGGACTCCGAATGCGCTTTGACGATAAAGATCTTCTCCAACTATGAGGAAACATTTGCTTCGACGTTTGATCCTCTCAGCTTCACTGCGATCTTTTGGGAGCTCGTCTTCCAGGAGGAACCTGACAATTGGAGTCCGCCAATCCTGAGAGATGATTCTTTTGTTGTCGGGGTAGGTTCAGCCCCCGACTGCTCGAGTACTAGCTTCTTTTTGACTGGCGGCTCCAATAATTGCTCGACAAAAATTCCAGTCGAGACCACTTCTCGCTTGGATCCCATGTTAGCTAGCTCATCTGCAGCTTCATTGTATTGACGCAAAACATGTGTAATCTCTAGCCTGTTGAACTTGTTTTTCAGCTTCTGTACTTCTTGATAGTACGCCGCCATGTTATTGTCCAGACATGTACAGTCTTTCATGACTTGGTTTACCATGAGTTGAGAATCCCCGCGAACTATCAGTTGGCGGATGCCGAGTAACATGATGATGTAGAGCCCGTGGATGAGTGCCTCGTACTCGGCGACGTTGTGAGATGCTGGAAAGTGTATCTAAGGACATATTTGAGTTTTTCTCCAGTGGGTGACGTCAGAACGATGCCAGCCCCTGCTTTGCCGATCCATAGAGAACCGTTGAAGTACATCATTCAATATTCTAACTTTACTGTTGATGTAGCTGTCTGAACCTCTGTCCACTCAGCCACAAAGTTGACAAGTGCCTGTGACTTGATTGCTGTCCGTGGTTGAAAAACGATGTCAAACGCCATGAACTCGACTGCCCATTTAGCTATTCTGCCGGTGGCTTCGCGGTTGTGTAGGATGTCCCCGAGTGGATACAATGTGATGATTGTAACTTGATGTGACTAAAAATAGTGCAACAACTTCTGGACAATTATGAGCAAGCCATAGAGCAGTTTCTGGACTTGGGGATATCTCATCTTGGATTCGCCTAGGACTTCATTGACAAAGTAGACTGGCCTTTGAACTTTTTGTATATGCCCTGGCTCTGCCCGCTCGATGACCAACACCGTGCTGACTACCTGTGTGGTTGCTACCAGATACAACATAAGTGGTTCCTAGGGCATTGGTGATGCCAACACAGGTGGTGACGTGAGGAACTTCTTGAAGTCTTCGAAAGCTTGTTGGGCTTCTGGCATCCATTGAAATTATTGTTGACTTTCTTCAGTAATTTGAAAAAAGGGCATACCCCATTCACCGAGTCGGGAAACGAATCGGCTAAGTGCCGCCGTACAGCCGGTCAGCTTCTGTACATCCTTCTGGCTAGTCGGGAGTGCCATGTTCGTGATAGCGTTAATTATCTCTAGATTTGCCTAGATGCCACATTGCGATATGATGAAGCCGAGAAGTTTTCCCGATGGTACTCCGAAGACGCACTTTTCTAGGTTCAGCTTCATTTTGAATCTTCGAAGGCTTTGAAAAGTTTCTTCTAATCGGCGATGTGGTCCTCCTTGACTTTGGTTTTGATCACCACGTCATTGACATATGCCTTCACGTTATGCCCGAGTTGAGTGTGAAGATACCGCTGGATGGCACGTTGATACATTGGGTCAGTGTTTTTAACCCGAACGGCATAGTGATGTAGCAGTATGCCCTGAATGGCATGATAAAAGAAGTCTTCAGGCAATCTTCCTCCTTTAGGCTGATTTGATGGTATCCTGAGTAACAGTCAAGAAAACTGAGTAATTTGCATCCCGCAGTTGAATCGACCACCTTATCTGTCCTGGGCAGACCAAATGGATCCTTGGGACACACCTTATTTATGTCGGTGTAGTCGACGCACATGCGCCATTTACCGTTCTTCTTCCAGACTAAGACTGGGTTTGCCAGCCAATCCGGGTGGTAGACCTCTTTGATGAACCCGGCTGTGTGGAGTTTGGTTATCTCCTTTCGAATAGCATCTTTGCGGTCTTGTGCGAAGCACCGTAGTCATTGCTTAACTGGTTCGGCATCCGGCTTGACATTCAGGGAATGCTCGATCACTTCCCTTGGTACACCAGGCATGTCGGAAGGCTTCCAAGAAAATATATCCCTATTTGCCTAGAGGAAGGTGACTAGTGCGTCTTCTTGTTTGGGTTCGAGTCCTGTCCTGACAAGCGCAGTCTTGGTGGGGTCAGAAGGGTCTAGTCTTTTTTGTCTCTGAATCCACTGAAATTCCTGACTTGGTTGCTTTCTTTGCCAAAACTTGATCGGCCTTGTTTGCAGTTGCTGCAGCTAGTCGGATATTGCTTCATCCGATCACCGCTTCATGAGATTGGGCCAGCTCACAACTCTCCTTGTCGCAGGTGAAGGCTTGCTTGACATCGCTGCGCAAGGAAAGTACTCCTGCTGGTCCTGACATCTTGAGCACCATGTATGTATAATGAGGCACTGCCATAAATTCGGCAACCTTGAAGCAGATGTTCTCAGTGTGGAAATTTTTCCGCGTGCCAAAAGTAACTAGCAGAGTGATCTGTCCGAGTGGAGTGGAAGAGAGGGCAGGGATTATCTCGTGGAAGGGAGCTATACTCGGCCACAGCTCGGATCGAGGGATCTTCATCTCGTCGAGCATCTTGGCAAACAAGATGTTGAGAGCGTTTCCTCCATCGATGAGAACCTTCTTCAATTTGATGCTTCTGATGACCGGATCCAGAACAAGTGGATAACGTCCTGGATGAGTTACTCGGTCGGGGTGATCCACACGGTCAAAAATGATTGCCGTCTCTAACCAACGTAGGTATTGAGGGGCATCTAACGAGACCGAGTTGACCTCTCAAGCTGTTAGTTTCTATTTTTGCTTGGACTTATACGCAGATGGCCCTTCGAATATGTGGTTGAGCTTAGCCTAGGGATCTTGAAAATCACCGGCTGCGCCCAAGTCCGGCTTCCTTATCTTTGTGGTTGCTAGATGTGGATGTCTACTCGGAAGCAAACTTCTTGACCATGAAGCAATTTTTAGCTGCGTGCTTCCCTTTTGGGTGGAAAGGGCATGGCCCGTTCATGACCTTCTGGTATTCATCCGTCCTCGAGGGTCGCGGTCGGTTGCGCTCAACAGCTGCCACAACATTGTCTAACTTGCGCTTGCGATTGCTGGACTTAGTCTGGGCCGCATCGTCGGTGTCCTTTCACTCCTTCTGTCGGGGCTCCTTCTTGTCATCCAGGGCCTCAGGCATGGCGTCGGCCGAGTCGGCGTATTTGTTCGCCATATCGAATAGAGCCTTGACAGAGCTTGGAGGCTTCTGAGTGAACTTAGCGATGAACGGGGTGTCCCTGACTCCCTTGCGGAAGGCAGCGATGACAACCTCGTCCTTGATCTTGGGTATTGAGTTCCTCATCTTGGAGAACTGCTTGATGAAGTCGCGGAGGGACTCATTCTTCCTCTGGTGGCTCTGGTATAGATCGAACTCGGAAGATGGGCTCTCGTATGTTCCTTGGAAGTTTGCGACGAAATGTTCATGGAGTTCTCCTCAAGAGCCAATTGACTGCCTGGGAAGCCCCATCAGCCATGTCCTTGTCAAGTCAGCCAAGGCGATTGGCAGGTAGTTAGCCATGGCCTTGTGGTCGCCCCCAGCTGCTTGTATCGCCAAGGTGTACACTGTCAGCCAGGACTCCGGGTTGGTCTTCTCATCATACTTCTCTATTCCAGTCGGCTTGAAGCCAGATGGCCAGCCGACTTGCTGTAGCTCGTGGGTGAATGCCGGTACTCCTTCATCTGGGTGAGGGCTTCGGCTCTGACTACGGCGATGAAATCGCTTGTGATGAAGACCGAAACGCTCATGCTCATCTTCTAGTCGATGGCACATTCTCGGCGTCGAGCGTTGATGTCGTGGCAGAGATCCCGCCGTAGTTGTCCTCGGGCATCCTGGTTGTCGCGGCAGTCATCGTGATGGTGCCAACGTTGGTCGTTGTTCTGATTGCCGAGTGACCTATGTCGTGACTCCAAGTGATGCTGACCAGAGCCAGCTGCCCGGCGCCGTGCTGAAGCAGATGAAACTACCATATCAGAGGCCATCTTGTTTGACGGTATGAGAATGTCTCCAGATTGTTGTCGCTACTGGCATGCTGCAGCAGTGATCATTGCCTTGATCCTTGCGATTGTCGGGGTGGCCTGGTGGTTGGGCTTGAACTGCAAGGTGTCCAACTATGTGGCAGTGGCCACGACGTTTTGTTGTGGGGTCATGAAGACGTCATGGTCGCCTACTTAGGTTTAGAGGATTTCTTGTTGAGCAGTCCGTCTAGCCTTGCATAAATTGTCGTTTCGGGCGTCGCATTCGGCTTGTAGGCATCGTGCGTCTTCCTCCTGTTGCTCGCGCAGTCGGCGAGCATCCTCCTCTTAATGATCACGTAGTCAGCATGCATCTTATGTGGGAGTTAAGCCCTTGGATGCCATGAACACTTCCCACGGTGAAGAAAAGCTTGCCGAACTGCTGTCTGACTGTGAGTCAGAGTCGGAGTAATTTAGGGAGTGATTAAGACTCCAACCTCCATAGATCCGATCTCGAGTAGCTCTAGGTCGTATTCGTGCCGAACTATAGGGGATTGGATCTGCCGCATCAGAGTAAGATTGAAATTATCCGCGGCATTGTTAAGTCTGAACGGGAGATTGACGATCTCCTCCTTCCCTAGCCCAGTCTCGGCTGGCTCAAAGCTGAGTCCGAGTCGAACGCCAGGAGAAAGAGTTGTCCCTGGACTCATGGATCTTGGGAATCGCTGCAGCAGGTCTCTAAAGATAGCTACAGCGTTGAGTAGGCCGACTGGCGCGAAGCCGGCTTGGTTCCTAGCCGATTAGGTCAAATCCGAGTCGGTCAGGGTGAGGTCACCGAGTTTGTCAGCGATGAAATCGAGGCTCCCGAAGCTGATTGTTTGCCTAGGGAAGAACTTGATGCCATCGACTCTGGTGGTGGGATCCATCAGTGATAGGAGCAGGGGTGGCCCGATCTTTCGGTGAGTTGAAGGTAACTATGATTTGGGAGAAACGTTGACGACCCGACTACAACCGTACGAGACGTTGTGTTGTTGTGCCTTAGCGATCGATACACCTCTCCAAGGGTTGTTGATCTTGCTGGTGCAGATCAACCTTATTCCTGTAAGCAAATCGAAGAAACGAGCAAAAACAACATAAAAGCAATCTGATATTGCAAACAAGAATTGAATACAAACGATAAGGTGGGGTTATGTAATAGGAAAATAGAGATCTAACCGATCACGGCTTTACCCGGAAAAAGTAGCAATGGCTAAACTTTAATCTAAACAAAACCCAACCCTAAACGATGACGGCTACTGAATATATATGAGTTGGGACGTCCTAAGGTTAACCCTAGAGCGCACACCCCTTGGGCTTAGCCTACGACACAATTACAAGGCCCAAGACCCAAAACAGACTCGGACTAGAAGAGGTACGTGTCTTGTTTTGACGATTTCGGACAGCTTAGGAGGAATTTTGACGTGGGACCAAAACCATCTGAAAGTAGACTCTATAAGCTTTCCAACGAGTACTCATGGTCCCCGAAAATCCTTCTGGATCAGCGGCTAAGTCCGTTTCAAGTTGATACCATCAGGAGGCCCGAATCCGAATCCAAAACGTGCAGAACTTCATCTCTTGCCTTCTATGGACCAAAAGTGACGTGGTGATGTAGGAGTAGACTTGGGTAAGGTCTTGATTTGGTCTCCAATCAACTTCTTTGATCATCCATGCGTTCCTTGTGCTCGGCCTCTTTCCCTTCACCCAAGCAAGTATCTCTATATACAAGAACATACAAAACTCATGGTACAGTAACGCCTGTTCAAATATATAACATATAAATCTTATGTAGAAAGCATGCATCTTTAGTTGATGAGTACATAAGATAGCTATGATCATATCCGAGCTAGTGATGTCCTCATCATCCTCCCCTTCTTGATTGGAAACCGTCCGCGGTTTCACCTTGTCATTAAGTCTGATGAACTTATCTTTATCTTTGACACTATAGGGTGAGGTAGTGTTGTGCATATGGTTAGATTCTGAAATTTTTAAATACGGAGAATACTTTGTAGTGTCGTGCAGCTCACAACACTCCCCTTCTTGCAAACCAACCTGCAACTCATTTAAACAACTAGAGGAACTAGATAGAGAATTATTTATACTGATGCGGTCCTCTAGACAAGACATGTCATTATAAGAAGGAGATATATTAAAATTCGAACAAATATATACTCTATGCACAATATATTCTTCTTTATTATCATAATTGCCAATAACATGAAAATCACATAAGAAGGATATAGCAAATGAGATCAAGCAAATAATTTCTTCTCTAAACAATTGAGTGGACAAAGATCATCAAATTGAATATAACTCCAAATATTTAAAGAAGATAGCAATCTAAGCTCTTCATTCTTATTAGCAATATGAACAACATGTCTAAAATCAACACATGGTGGTTCAACAACATTACTAACATGCTCATTCACTAGTTGTGGCATGGATATAAGTGAAACTTTATCATACAACTCTTCTTTATCACAAGCAATAGCAAGCAAATCAATTTGTGACAAAGATAAATCTGCGGTGGGTTCCACTATTGGTTGCTCTATCATAGCATGAAAAATGGATATGTGTAATTTAGCTTAAGAATACACACCTTGATTAATTTCAACATCACTTAGCTTACCTTCCAAACTCTCATATAAAGTTGGTACTTCATGCTCCTCATCTTTCTTCTCAAGCAATGCTACTGGCATCTCAACTTGTGGGTGCCATGGGCCCCGGGTACCTCATGACAAGCATATGGGCCACTCGGATAGAGGATGGGCCTAGCCTTGTAATTAGAGATATAGCTAGATTCGGCAGACTTCGCCTTGTATAGAAAGGAATGTACAGTTCTAGTCGGGTGCGTTATATCTCTAAGGGGAGATCTCCTAGTCGTAATCCGATGGGGACTCCTACCTTGTAACCCTGTCCCCCAGTATATAAGGGGAGGCAGGGCGCCCCATGAGGGCAGAGGTTGAGTTGGTTCACCAGAATCACCACCACAAATCCTCAAAGGAATAACACCATAACTGGACGTAGGGTATTACCTCGCATTGAGGGCCTGAACCAGTATAAAATCTTCTGTGTTCCTTTGCAATCCACCGAGTTTCCATCCGCCGAGTAGCCCCATATATTTATTGCCGGTGTAAAACATCGACACAACTATTTTCTTCTCCTCCTTTTGGTGAATACGTTGAACTTCCTGCAAAACGTTAGTAATGGGAGGTACAAATATAACTTGTTGCTCCCTCATATTCTTAATTTAACTTTCAGCTTCACATGTAAATTCTAATAAATAGGGGAGAGAATTATAAGTTTCGTGTGCAAGAATATCATGAATTTCTTTGTTAATCCCACGTAAAAATCTCATCTCTGTAGCTTCCTCGCATTTATCTAAACCACAACGCAACAGATAAGTATACAAATCATGATTGTATCATGTTACGGTTTTGCTACCTTGTTTCAAACATTGTAGTTTATTGAACAAAATATCAGCATAATACATGAGAACATAAACATCTCTCAAATATCGATTCAGATCTTTCCAAGATTGAGGTCTTTTATCATGCATACAAAGATGTTTCCAATAATATAAAGCACTTTTAACAAGAACATTAGAGGCAGACATAACTTTTTGTTTCTCAGACAAATTATGTATTTCAAATTCTTTATCTACTGCTATCCCCCATTCAATGTATGCATGAGGATCATAGTTTCCTTCAAAATAAGGTAATGCACATACCTTACATGTATCATGTTGATCACTACTCTTGTCTCGACGAAGAGGTCGAAGTTGAGTACATTCATCTCCAATCGCCTTGCATACTCCTGCTATGGTTAGTACAAAACAAGAACATACATAAAAATATGCACGCTCCTATAAACTACTAGATAGTGGAGGCACAAAAATCACACACACTCAAGGTTTATACCAAGCTCTTACAAGTTCTTACCAATGTAAGCCCAATGGTGACTACATCGACTTAACCAAAACCCAATGGAGGTTGGATGTATCGATGCCTTGACAAACACTTTCCTGTACGACGCAATCAAATTTGTGGAGCTCTAGGTAGGCTTAAATATATAGCAAAGGATAGCAAATGCTCAAATCAGAAAATGCAAAACTGAATAATCGTTCAAAGTCGGTATTGTGCTGGTTCTAGGCTAGAATGTACTAGAGACGTGAGCCTACGCACCAATGATACCATAGCATGATTCTACAAAAGATGTCGAACATAGCACGATTCTATAAAAGATGTCGAACAAGACAATGGAAATCACTCACTTAAACAAAGGAGATGATGCGCAAATTCTCCTATCTTTTTTTTCACTTCTCATTTTTTTGGCTCTTTTTTTGTTTTTTTCTCTTTTTGTTATTGGTGCGGCTTTTATCTCTCTTTTTTTAAGCACCTTTCTGCCTTTTTTTATTTTTATTTGTTTTTTACAAAAAAGAAAAAGGACCAAACTGCAAATTTATAGGGACTTAAATGTAAATAGAAAAATTACAGGGACTCAAACGTAAAAGTGCAAAATCTAAAATTGAAACTGTGTCGTTAACTTTTTACGGACCGACGGTCCGCCTCTAAGGCTTATTATTGCCGACCGACTGTATATCGGTAAAAATTTACACAATTACCGACCGACACTCAGTCCATAAAATTAGTATTACCGACCGCCCATCTGTTGGAAAGTTGTACCGACCGATTATCCGTCCGTGTATATATATATATATATATATATATATATATATATGAATCTTTTCCATCCAAAGTCTGACAGAAATTTTTGGACATGGTGTATCCGAGTGGCCCATATATTGGTGATGAGGTACCCGGGGCCTATGACCTCCACAGTAGTCTCTGAGACCTTCATAATTGAGTCACAGCTGATGCCGAGTGCTTATCCTCCACGGTGAAGATTGCCCGAGTGCGATGCTCCCGAGTACTCTTTGTCCGAGTAGGTCTTCTTCCCGAGTCCTACTTCATGTCAGCTGGCAGCGAGACTATGAAGTGCTTCATGTAGATGTATGAATAATGTGCGCCGAATAGGCGCATCTATTAGTTGTAGCCTCCGACTTTGTGCTTAATTGTGAAGACAATTAAACATAAAGTCAAAGATCTTTAACCTGATAATATTTCCCGAGTAGATTTCTACTGGTATATGAGATTCTTCGGTATCATGTCAACCGGAATAAACTTTATAGTCTTGCCGAGTAGGGAACTACTCGTATGTATGACTCTTCGACTTTATGTCAGTCGGAATGTGTATTTATAGGATGCTACTCGTATATGGGACTCTTCAGCTTCATGTCAGCTGGAAAAGGAATTTGTAGCCTTTCCCGAGTGGCGTCCCACTCAGAAGCTAGACTCCCCCGCATCATGTCAGTGGGAATGAAAGATTTATAGTCTCTCCCGAGTAGTGCACTACTCGAAAGTTAGAATCTTCAGCGTCATATCGGCTGGAATAATGTTGCTCATGGCAACTGATGGCCACGCATGTAAGCCGAGTACCACTTTATGAAAATAAATCCATGGCGTGGTCAGGTGTACTCGAGAAAGATATCTGCATCCCCAATTTTAATGAAGACCAGCTTGTGATCCGTGTAAGGATATATCCTCGAGACCTGGTGGATAGAACAGATACCCAAACATATATGTTTAGCAATAAGGCTCTCAGGAAGCATATCTGTTTACCTCATCGGCTCCTGTTAGTAGCACCAGCGCTACAATTTCAACTCAGCCTGCGGGCGGCCCGCATGGAGCATGCTACTGTAGGAACTCATATCTTGGTGGCCCAGTGCTGACTGTGTAGGCCCAAGCCCATTTAGTCGGCATCAGCTCTATAAAAGGCGGGGAGAGAGAAAAAGATTCCTTCATCTCCCCCCAAATCAGCCAATCGCTTCGTCTTCTACCTTCGCGCCCAACTTTTCGCCTCCTGCTCGACTAGGGTTAGCTGCTGCTGTTCCCCACCCGAACTCGGGCGGTTCCAATCCTCTTTGTCCATTCCAAGCCCCCGATTCGCTTTTCCCCCAAATCTTTCCGCTCCCAATCATGCCGAAAGCTTCGGATCTTGCGGATACACCGGAGAATGCTTGGCCGATTTCGGATTACGGCTCGGTGAAACTGAAACTGCTGGAGAGTCAACTGAAATTGCCCAATCAGGAGGTGATCCGTTGGCAGCCGGCTAAGGGTAAGTCGGTCCCAAATCCCCAATCTAGTGAAACAGTAGTTTTTGCCTCTTTTTTTGATCGGGGTTTGTGCCTTCCCTCTTCTGATTTCTTCCGCCGCATCCTTGACTTCTATGCGCTGGAGTTGGTGAATTTGAATCCCAACTCGATTCTTCAAATCTTCATATTTGTCACTCTTTGCGAGTGTGTTTTTGGGTGTGGAACCCCATTTTAATTTCTTCAGGCATCTGTTCCACATCAAACCCTAGCCCTCCAAAAATAATATCAATGTGATTGGGGGGGCCGGTCTCCAGTTGAGGAGTGATGGGAAGAAAACGTATCTTGATCTCCCCTTGAAATCTTTCTTGAACGGCTGGCACAAGGAGTGGTTCTATTGCACAGATCTAGCTCCCTCCTTGCGTCCATTCACCGGCTTGCCGCCGGTAGTTTTACCAAGTTGGTCGGTGATCCAACCTATGAGGAGATGGGGCAAGTGCACCAATTGGTGGGGAAATTAGATGACCTCAAGAAAGCTGGCCTAACTGGGCCTTGGGTGGCTCGTCGCTTCCTGACTCAGCGCATCCAACCACTGAAGCTGAGGAGCGCATTTGGCTGGGCTTTCAAGGGCAAAAATGATCCTGACCGAGTGAGCAACGAGTCGGCTAACAAGCGTACAATGACCGAGACCCTATTCGGTTACTTCTCCGAAGGGGTGATCGCGACCGAAGACGATAATCGCCGGGTCGCGGCCTATAGCTTCATTCGGCCCCGTACCAAGGTAATCTTTAACCTTCTTCTATGACTAATGTCTATGGGCCTGTATGTATGATTTCCCAGCGTTGTGTGATGTATTTTGTGGATTCTTCTGTAGTGGTACGAGGAGTTTGATGAGGACTCGCGCCCGTTGTCAGCCGTCAAATCAAAGAAGAGGCCGAGGAGACCCTCTGCTGCCCAACCCGACTCCAAGAGAGCGGGGAAGAAGCCTATTCTGTATCGAGGCGAGGGGGCCATGACGCCGCACGCCGTGGCAGGAAGCTTGAAGATAAAGGACACCGTCGCCACGGCGCCCAGGCGATCAAGTCCCAGGTTGGGACTTGTACGGCCGAGCTTGACCTTGCCAAGCCCGGCAAAAGCACTGCCGAGTGCATGATCCGAGTGGGATCCGCCAAGCACGTGGGTGCCCGAGTCGGCTACGCCCCCAACGAGGCCACCTCCAGCTGCCACGTCTCCACCGACTGATTCGCCAGCCAGGCCGACAACTGGAGGTAGCACTCCACCAGGGCCCGGATCGCTCGGCAGGAAGCTGAAGTTCTCCAAGAGGTATGCTGCTCCGGATCTTCTGAGATTCTTGTCTGTTGCAGTGATACTTTGATGACTGTCTTGTGATGCAGGAAGCGTGCCGACATCGATCTCAAGGAGACCGCTCCAACCGCTCCCCTTGAAGAGCCCGCCCCAGCCGAGCCGGCGCCCGCAAGCACACCCGCTGAACCGGAGGCCAGCCCAGTCACAGAGACTGAGGTGGTCCCGACTGTGGGGCCGTAGTTGCCGCCCGACCAAGAGGCAGTTACTGAGGCTACTGCCCCAGCCCCTGAGTCGCCGCCCGCTGCGGAGGTCGCTGCTGGAGCCCCCGAGTTGATTCTCGAGGCCGCGGGGGACGCCAGCATGGGGGCTGGGACCCCGTCGCCGCCGTCGTCGTCGTCGTCGCTGCCACCAGAGATCTCGAACCTTCCTCGGATTGAAGCTCCTCTGCGTAGGCTCCCTCGGACATTCACCTGGACGGCGGCTGACGGAATCGTGAAGAGTTTCAGGCTTGATGAGGCCGTGGCGAGAAGGGAACAGAAAGCTTGCTTCGCGCCGCCATCACCGGGTCCTAGGGAGTCAGGGTATAATTCTTGTGGCAGAGTCGGGGTGGTCTTCTTGTCTTGACGTCTGACTCCACTCTTGGCTTATTCTTTCCTTGAGCAGAAACTTGTCGATCGCAATGAGGAGATGACCGAGATCTTGGTCGAAATGGCCCCCCACCTTGCGGAATTAGAGCAGCTCTGGGCGTTGAAGGCCGAGATGGAGGAGCGCCACGTGGGGAGGGAAGCTTGGCTGAAAGATGCCGCCACCCAGCTCAGGGATGAAAATTGGGCCCAAGCCGCGAAGATTAGAGGTAAGTCCCCCGAATGCGTCTTCCCGACTGAACTCTTGGTGTATTTCTCCAGCCGCGTTGTTCCCGACTGCCCAGTTGTGTCTTGGCAGCGCGGTCGAGTTCTTGACTAATCTATCGTGCAGCCCTCGAAGCCGAGTTAAAGACCCGGATAGAGGGGGAATCCCAGCTGAAGAAGGCGGAAGAAGCCAGAGTCGGGCTTGAGAAGGCCAAGGCCGACCTGACAAAAGCCAATGCCGAGCTCGAACGAGAAAAGGCCAAGTTAAAAGAGGCCACCGTCAAGCTCGGCGAAGAAAAAGCTGGACTAGAGAAAACCGTAGCCAAGTGGGAGGCCAACTACGAAAGTAAGTCCCCAACCTGACCGTGATCTTAACCAATCCATTAGTCGTTCCATCTGCAACCGAGCCTGACAAGTTTACTTACTGGTGGACCTGGACAGACATGAGAGCCAATGTCCAGGCCTAGTATCGGTTTTACACAGAGGAGATAAGGGTCATCAGGGAGTCACGGGAAGCCCTCGTCGGGTCCGTGAAAGGGCTCCAAGACCTGATAGATCCCAGCCCTGTGGGAACCAGTTGCAGCAGGATCCCCCAAATAGAGGCGCGTCTTGAGGATGCGCCAAGTGCCTTGAAGAAGTACTCGGACGAGCATGTCATTGCCGGCGTGGCCCAGACCCTGGCGATGACCAAATCCATCTACCCGAGGGCAGACATTGAAGCCATCGGGGAGGGGTTTGCCTAGGAGACGACGCCCGAAGAGGCGCTGGAGCTGATTGCCCGGGCGAAGCCGACTGCTGAGATAATTACCCGAGACCTAGGTCTGTAAGGGCAGCGTATCATGTAGTCGGTATGTATAAACTTTTGTGGAAAACATGTGTAAATATATGTGCACTGCCGCCAAGCTTATCACTCGGTCATCATTAGCTTTACTTGACCATGTAGCCTACGCCGAGTTAGTCTGTCAGAACTTAACAAAATCATTCAATGTAAGAAGCTGTACTCGGGCAGAAGCAACAGTCGTAGTAAAGCTTCGTAACTGGAGTAGGACAAGCTCGTATATTATTGACAGAACACATATATACATGCAGCCCCCGACTCACTACTCGGTTGATACAAGCAGCGTGGTGAGTCAGAGAAACTGTACACATGAAAAATTATAAAACTCAGGTGTAGAAAGGACATAGCTGTTCTATGTTCCATGAGTTGCTGATGAGAACGCTGTCTTCGGTCTTCAGTCGGTAGGCGCCTGGCCGTGTAACCTTGGCTATAATGAACGGCCCTTCCCAGATTGGGGATAATTTGTGCCTGTCTTTAGTGGTTTGTATTTTTCCTCAAGATGAGATCCCCGACCAAAAAGGCGCAGCCATGGACATTGCGGTTGTGGTAGCGACACAGGCCTTGAAGATACCTTGTCGACTGGATTGTTGCGATGTCCCTTGCTTCTTTCAACTGATCTAGCTCGGCCAGTCGAGTATTATTTGAGATGTCTTCTGAGTAAGCCCGGACTCGCGGAGAGCCGAACTGTAACTCTGTCGGTAGCATAGCCTTGGCACCGTAGACCAGGAAGAAAGGGGAATGCCTTGTTGCCCGACTAACCATGGTTCTGAGAGACCAGAGAATAGATGGGAGTTCTTGTATCCACCGGCCCGCGTATGGTTGTAGTCGGTCGAATATCCTGGCCTTAATGCCTTGTAAGACCATACCGTTGGCTCGTTCGACCTGGCCGTTGCTCCGTGGGTGTGCCATAGATGCATAGCAAATCTTGATGCTGAAATCTTGGTAGAAGTCTTGAAATACACCACCTGTAAACTGAGTACCGTTGTCGGTGATGATGCGGTTAGGAACCCCGAATCTGTATAGTATATTCAAGATGAAGTCCTTTGCTCGTGCCGCTGTTATAGTTGCAACGGGTTTGGCCTCAATCCACTTGGTGAACTTGTCAATTGCGACGAATAGATGTGTAAACCCTCCTGGCGCTTTCTTGAAAGGCCCGACCATGTCGAGCCCCCATACGGCGAATGGCCAAGACATAGGGATAGTTTGGAGTTCCTGGGCTGGGAGGTTTGTTTGTCTTGCATAGAACTGACAACCCTCGCACTTGCGAACAATATCCTTGGTGTCTGTTACTGCTGTGGGCCAGAAAAATCCCTACCGGTAAGCCTTTCCGACTAACATCCTGGATGCGGCATGATTGCCACATATGCCCGAGTGGATCGACTGCAGGATCTGCTTGCCCTCCTCGGTGGTGACACAACGCATGAGGACACCAGATGCGCTCCTTCAGTACAAGTCTTCTCTGACTAGTAGGAAGCTTTTGCTTCGACGCTTGATCTGCTCGGCTTGACTGCGATCTTCTGGGAGTTCGTCGTCTAGGAGAAATTTGACAACAGGAGTCCGCTAGTCTTGACATATGTGCAGCGCCTCGTCTGTAGCCGGGGTGGGTTTGCCTCCTAACTACTCCGGTGCCGGTTTCTTCTTGACTGATGGCTCCATGAGTTGCTCGACAAAGATTCCGGTCGGAACCGCTTCTCGCTTGGATCCCATATTTGCCAGCTTGTCTGCCGCGTCGTTGTATTGACGCAGGACATGTGTTATTTCCAGCCCGCCGAACTTGTTTTCCAGCTTGCGAACCTCCTGACAGTATGCCGCCATGGTGTCGTCGAGACAAGTCCAGTCTTTCATGACTTGGTTCACCACGAGTTGAGAGTCCCCGCGCACAACCAGTCGACGTATGCCGAGTGATATAGCGATGCGGAGCCTGTGGATAAGTGCCTCGTACTCGGCGACATTGTGGAAAGCCGGGAAGTGGATTTGTAGAACATACTTTAGTTTTTCGCCGGTGGGGGACATCAATATGACTCCAGCGCCGGCGCCGCCGATCCATAGAGAACTGTCGAAGTACATTGTCTAGTACTCTAGCTTTGCTGTTGATGTAGGCAATTGAACTTCTGTCCACTCGGCCACGAAGTCGGCTAGAGCTTGTGATTTAATTGCTGTCCGTGGCTGAAAGGTGACATCAAACGCCATCAACTCGAGTGCCCATTTAGCGATTCGGCCGATGGCCTCACGATTGTGAAGGACATCCCCTAGTGGAAACGCTGTGACCACTGTGACTTGATGTGCTTGAAAATAATGCACCAGCTTCCAGATTGTGATAAGTAGGCCATATAGCAGCTTCTAGACCTGCAGATATCTCGTCTTCGAGTTGGCAAGCACCTCGCTGACAAAGTAAACTGGCCGTTGTATTTTCTGGATGTGACCCTTTTCGGATCACTCGACCACCAGCACCATGCTGACTACCTGAGTGGTTGCCGCCAAATATAGCATTAGTGGTTCTTGGGGCATATGTGACGCCAACACCGGAGGTGATGTGAGAAATTGTTTGAAGTCTTCGAAGGCTTGTTGGGCGTCCGGAGTCCATTGGAAATTGTCTGCCTTTTGAGTAGCTTGACGAAGGGCATACCCCGTTCGCCCAGTCGGGAAATAAATCGGCTGAGTGCCGCCATGCAGCCTGTCAGCTTCTGGACGTCCTTCTGGTTAGTCGGGGAAGCTATGTTCATTATGGCGTTGACTTTCTCTAGGTTAGCCTCGATGCCACAATGCGAGACGATGAAGCCAAGTAGCTTGCCGGATGGCACTCCGAAGGCGTATTTTTTCGGGTTCAACTTCATCTTGAATCGTCGAAGATTTTAGAAGGTTTCTTCCAGATCAACGATGAGGTCTTCTTTGGACTTAGTCTTGATCACCACGTAGTCGACGTAGGCTTCCACGTTGCGCCCGATCTGAGTGTGTAGGCACCGCTGAATTGCCCGTTGATAGGTTGCTCCAGCATTCTTCAAACAGAACGGCATTGTGATATAGCAGTACGCTCCGAACGGTGTGATGAAAGATGTCTTTAAGCAGTCTTCCTCCCTCAGGCTGATTTGATGGTATCCCGAGTAGCAGTCGAGAAAGCTGAGTAGGTCGCACCCGGCAGTGGAATCAACCACCTGATCTATCCTGGGAAGATCAAATGGGTCCTTGGGGCACGCCTTGTTGAGATCGGTGTAGTCGACGCACATGCCCCATTTATCGTTTTTCTTCCGGACTAGAACTGGGTTTGCCAGCCAGTCCGGGTGATAGACCTCCTTGATGAACCCGGCTACGAGGAGCTTGGTGATCTCCTCCCGGATAGCATCCTTGCGGTCTTGAGCGAAGCGCCGTAGCCGTTGCTTGACTGGTTTGGCGTCTGTCTTCACATTTAGGGCGTGCTCGATCACCTCCCTTGGTACGCCCGGCATGTCGGACGTTTTCCATGCGAAGATATCTTTATTGGCTTGTAGGAAGGTGACAAGTGCATCTTCCTATTTGGGGTCGAGTCCGGTCCCGACTAGAGCAGTCTTGGAGGGGTCAGAAGGGTCCAGGGGGATCTTCTTCGTGTCAGAGTCCGCTGAAATTCCCGACTTCGCTGCTTTTTTCGCCGGAACTTGATCTTGCTCGACTTCAGTTGTGACGGCTTGCCGAATGCTATTGCGCCCGACTGCTGCCTCTTGTGATTGAGGCAGTTCACAGCTCTCCTTGTCGCAGGTGAAGGCTTGCTTAACGTCGCTGCGGAGAGAGAGGACTCCTGTTGGCCCAGGCATCTTGAGCACCATATATGTGTAGTGCGGTATCGCTATGAATTTGGCGAGTGCCGGTCGTCCGAGTATCGCGTGGTACGCGGTCTCGAAGTCGGTAACCTCGAAGCAGATGTTTTCCATGCAGAAGTTATCCCACGTGCCGAAGGTGACTGGCAATGTGATCTGCCCGAGTGGAGTTGATGACAGGCCAGGAATTATCCCGTGGAAGGGCGCAGTACTCGGCCGTAGTTCTGAACGAGGGATCTTCATCTCGTCCAAAGTCTTCGTGAATAAGATGTTGAGCGCGCTACCTCCGTCGATGAGGGTTTTCTTCAACCTGATGTTTCTGACGACCGGGTCTAGGACGAGTGGATAACGTCCTGGGTGAGAAACCCGATCTAGATGATCTGCGCGATTGAAGGTAATGGCCACCTCTGACCAGCACAGGTACTAGGGAGTGTCCGTCGTAGAGACCGAGTTGATGCCACGTGTTGATAGCTTCTGTTTGCGCTTGGACTCTGTTGACGCCGAAAATCGCCGGGGCCGTTCGGCGCCTTGGAGACACGCAAAGGCCTGGGAGATTTGCTTCACTCCAGTGCAGGTCCTAAAATCTTGAGGTTCGTAGGCGTGCTAGTCAATTTGACCTTGCAATTGACAAGGAGAAAATATTAGATTCATGAGCCAATCGGCTGGAAGCCGATCTGGGCTCGTCTCATCGGCCGATGGCCGATTTGAACTGTAGCACTTATACATCGACTGGAAGCCGATGATGGCATGAGCAATAGCATAATAATAAACAAATATTAAACTAGCCGATCATCGAAGGGATGCTCAAAAATCGGCTGTAAAATGATAAAATAAAATACACAGAATATGTAAATAAATAGATTGAATGAATTTTAGCCGATTGTGATTAAAATAATTAATATCGCCGCAAAGATACTGCCCGCACCCGTGCCCGGGCCCTTGCTCGTGCCTGCGCCCGAATCTGCTGTCCCTGCCCGTGCCCGGGTTCTTACCTATGCTCGTGCCCGGGTTTTTACCAGATGTCATGCCCGTGCCCGGGAACTTACCTGTGTTCGTGCCCGGGTCCTCGCCTGCTGATCGTGCCCGGGAACTTACCTAAGCTCGCGCTCGGATCGGCATAGTAAACTAATCGGCTAGCCCTTAGCCGATCATAATAGTAATGTAGGCAAGAATGTATAACAAAGCAAGCAGTATAATCGGCTGTATCTAAAAGATAACTTATCGGCTAAGCACTTCGATAAAAACACCGCATAAAACCCATCGACTTATTAAGAATAAAGTTATTATCGTCAGTCCAGTAGATCGGACCCAACCGTTGCAGCACAGACTGATGATGATAACAAGACCTCGATAGGCCGATAGATCTGATGCAATCGTGATGTAAAATATGATAACTTATCGGCTATACACCCCGATAAGACGCTTGCGCACAAAATATCAACCTAGCAGGAACGATTTATCACTGGCAGTTTAGTAGGTCAGACCCAACCGATGCAGCACAAACTATGGATAAACCGCTCCCAGTAAGCCGATACGATCTACGCACGCGTGATGTGATATACCTAATCAATCTATGAGATCAAACTGAACTGATGCAGCCATAGACAAATTAGATATATCGTGTAAGCCGACTACCATAAACCGACTAGAATATCGGACTTAACTGAGGAAGTCCTAGCCGATAGGTAGCTGGGGTGACGAGACTTACCCTCTCGCAGGAGGTCGAACTTAACCGATGCAGCCTGGCTCGAGAAGCAAGAACCCGCCGAAAGGGTGGCGATGCGCCGAATTTGTATTGATCGATTGATGATCGATTACAAAGCACCCAGGCATACGTATTTATACCCCGAGTTGACACGAGTCCTTATTGGACACGATACACAATCTCCTAATTACAGAAGGAAACATTAACAGAACCCGACTAGACATGAGATCAGGTTTCCTAAAGATAACGTATTAATTTGCCTAAATAGTAGACACAGTAAATAACTGCCATACTGCGGTCTTCACGGCTCCTTCCCGGATTCGGTCCCTTCTGGATCAATTTCCGTTAGTTGACTGTAATGTTCTCCTTGACTGAATCCGATATAGGGCCTTACCAAATTTTGGCATTAACACATGCCCCCCAATTTCAGAGTTCTTCTACAGGACTTTGAAATTCTTTCGTTTTGGGCCTTCAGATCTCTTCCATACCGAGGCGGCCCAAGGTAGCCCACTTGCCTTAATTGTTTGAAATAGTGCCAACGGCCTCGATTCCCGCCCGATCATCATATCTCTATAAAACGCTTCGTCTCCCTAGCCTTTTTTACGCTTTCACATCACCAAAGCACCACCGCTTCATCTTCCAAAGCTTCGACAAGCTCCAGCGAACCCAGACGAACCGTCGCAGCCCTTTTCTTCGGCCGTTGATTCCTGCATCTTCTTCCTCTCTCGCGATGGCATCAGCATCCGCAGTCCCCGAGGTAATCTTTCTGCCCAACTGTTTTTTTCCGATCTGCAGCCTAGATGAATCCAATCCTCCATGTTCTTTACCTATTCTTCATCGTGTTCTTGTTCACTGTAGCACCTTAGGAACCAAGTTCTGATCCCAGCCGCCGACTACCCGGATTTCTTCTACCATGGCCCAATGGGTAGTGAGGATCCCACAGATTTCATCAGCGCCGAGACCCAACGCATTCCCTTCAAGAACTCTGCCATGTTGGTCAGTGATTGGACCAATAGCTTCAGGTCCTGGCCGAGCAAGCTTCCTGGGTGGAGAGACTGGTATATCAGGGTATCGGCTGCGAAGAGAACCCTCTGGGATGAATCACATATCGGCCACTGCATCAACCTCTCTCTAGCCGATATGGAAAGGAATGAACCTCTGCTTGCATCGGCCTCATACTTCTGGTCTGACGCCCTCAACGCCTTCATGTTCGGGCACGGGCCGATGACTCCCACCTTGATGGATGTGACTATGCTCACTTGCCTCAACACGACGAGCTACATCGACCCCTTCAAGCTCCGATTCAAGCCCGCTCACTGGCTCCAAGCGAAGAACATTGGTGGCTGGTCCAGGTATATATCAATCCATAACAAGGGAACTGGACTAGTCGACAACCGGGAACATGTCGCCTTTTTGAACTTGTGGTTGGAGCGGTTTGTCTTCGGCGGTGCAACCCTCGGCCCAACAATCAACATGCAATGTCTGGCAGAATGCTTGGCCGATCGGAAACAGATCCCCTTGGGGCAATACCTCCTTGGCGCTACTTATCAGCTGCTTCACCAAGTAGCGACCAAGCTATCGGCCGGCCAGCCCATCGGCCATATCGGGGGTCCTTGGTGGTTTGTGCAACTCTGGCTCAACGTCTACACCTCCAAGGCCTTCTTTGGGACCTCTTTTCTCAACCAATCCTTTCCAGCCGATCATACAAAAGACCAGGATCCCATTTACCGCCGATGTATCTCCATGGGCGAAGCTGCATCGGCTCTTTCTGGTGGCAAGATAACACCCGCTGGACTTAGCCAATGGTTCAAGGGGTTCTATTACGGCTTCACCAAGGAGGCCACTCTCTGGTTCGCATACAATGATGCATCGTCATTCGAGATGACTTCCAATTTTGACCCGCTTGATGCTTTGGAAAATGATGAATCGAAGGCCATATTCCTATCGGCCATTACCCCTTGTCTGCTGCCAACTGGCTTTTCTCTAGGCCGATCGCAACCGTCATATGAATTCTACCACCCATCGGTCAGCTCCCGTCAGCTTGGCCTTGGTCAACTTCCGATCGGCCTATTCTTCATCGACAAACTTCAGGCCCGGGGCACCGTCAACAACGCCCTAGAGTATGATCAGATGCGGACCTTAACAGAATCCCTACTTCTAGGCACCGCCACCAAGGTGAATGTTTGCACTGCCAACACAAAGCTTTTCGTCCGATGGTGGTCAGAATGGAAGAAACATCTATTTAGCTTAGCAGCCACCCATTACTGTTCTCGCCTTGATGCTGAATACATCAAATCTGACGAAGAGGTAACACCCATAAGCTTTAATCACCATCTCCGATCATCTCTCACTCCTAATTTTGCAGGCTGTCAACGTCGAGCCCCCAATGACAAGCAACAGTGGTTGGCCGATTCTGTATCAACCCCCATCGGCCACTCCAAACTTAGGGCGCGATGCTCCCTCTCCATCGGCTCTCCTCCAGGCGCCCCGGCCGACAGGACAAAAACGTAAGAAGCTGGCACATCGCCCTTCTCTCAAGAAGCAGAAAACAAGTGCCGATGTCGTGGTCACGACGCCACCTACTCCCCAGACAACATCGGCCCCTTCATCTCTACAGGTACATGCTAAGTCTTGATATCATTACTCGTTTTTCCATCTTTTTTCATCAATTTTATTTTCAGCTCGAGCCATCGGCCCTTGAACCTGAACCTTCTGCTGACATCCCTCCAAGCACCGAGCCGATGACTTCTCCAGTTGCCCCAATCTCAGCACCAAGTCCTCAAGCCGTCGATGAGACTGTTCCTACTTCATCGCCTGACATCGGCCACCCGAAGAACAACCTACTCATCCCCCTGAAGCCGATGCCACCTAAGCTGCCGATGTCCTTCCTCAGGTAATCTCTTTATGCACATACTTCACTTTTAACTCTTTACTGATTCTTTTACCGATGTCAATTTTGCAGTCCTTAGCCGATTTGTTCTCTTTTGACATCGGCAAGTACTTAGAGGCAGAAGACGCAACGGCCACCAGCGCAGCAACCAAGCCATCCTTCCTAGCCGATGTGCGTGAGTATTTAACGAGCATCATCAGTCAGCTGGAAAATCCGATCGATGCACTAGTGGAAGACTGCGGGCCGATCCGGGCAAGACTTGCAGAGATTGAACACCATCTGCCCGAAGAACTCATCGACGCACTGACTCCAGCGGCATACCTGGAATCTCATAGATTCAAACTCATCAAGCTTAGACAGTGCATAGCCGATCGTGCTGACCAACAAAAGATAACCCAAGACATCCAAGCCGATCGGCTGGCAGCTCAATCAAAAAAGAAAAAGCTTGATGACATGGTAACTGCCCCTCAAGAGCTCCAATCCAAGCTGGACCAACTGAAGAACAAGGAGGCCGATTTGCTGGCAGAACTTGAAAAAGTTCACAAAGATCTTGAAGCAACAGAATCCCAGCTTATCGGCCTACCACAAGCTATACAAGACCAAGAGGCTAAGGTTGCAGCAACGGTGCGTCAAGTCGTTCATCGGCGCAAAAATCTGAAGACCATCCCGGGCTCCGATGAAGACGACATCCGTGCTATCAATGAGATTGACCAAATCCGCCTGCGTGCAATCGAAACGATCCAAAAATTCATGTAAATCAATGATCGATGGCCTCCTGAAACATGTTGGTTGTGCTGTAATATATTTTGATCGGCTCTGTTGCCTGCTTCTTTCACCCTTGATAATATTTATGTTTGTTTGATCTAAAGGCGATATTGATTGATACCGGCTATCTTTAGGCGATGCAAAAACATCGGCTTTCCGAACTATTTTAGAAATCGGCTGCACTTAACCGATTTAAGAGTTGATCCAAACGCTAGGATAGTATTTCTTGAGATATTTCCCATTAAGTGCTTTAGTAAATTCCGTCCCGTCAAGATCCCCTAATACATAGGCATTACCAGGCACACAACGATTAATCCGATAGGGCCCTTCCCAATTAGGCGACCATTTTCCGAATCTACTATCTCTGGATCCGATTGGCAAAATCAACTTCCAGACAAGATCTCCCTTGGCAAACGATTTATTCATCACCTTTTTGTTGTAATGCCAAGCTGCCTTAACCTTGTTTTCCTTGATCCTTTCTAATGCCCTTAACTGATTATGAGCCAAATCTTCAAGTTCATCTGTCATTAAGTTATAATAATCATCGGCTGTCAATTGATTTTGCAAAGAAATCCTCCTAGAGCCGATGTTAGTTTCCCAAGGCAAAACCGCCTCATGTCCATATACTAGTTGGTAAGGTGGCACCCGAGTAGATCCATGACATGCCATCCGATAGGCCCATAATGAATCGGCTAATGTAGTATGCCATCGACGCGGCTGCTCATCAATCTTCCGCTTAATCAACTTGATCAAACTCTTGTTAGAAGCTTCCGCCTATCCATTGGCCTGAGCATAATAAGGCGATGAATTTAATAACCTGATTCCCATACTGGCAGCAAACTGTTGAAACTCATCGGACACGAAGACAGATCCCTGATCAGTAATTATCATTTGAGGAATTCCAAACCGATAAATTATATGCTCCTTTACAAACTCGATCGCTTCCTTGGACGTAACTTTCTTCAGAGGAATCGCCTCTACCCACTTGGAAAATAATCTGTCGTCGCCAATATGAACTTATGTCCCTTACTCGATGGAGGATAAACCTGGCCGATCATGTCAATTCCCCATCCTCTGAACGGCCACGGTTTGATGATAGAATTCATAGCCGATGCTGGTGCTCGCTGTACATTTCCAAATTTCTGACAATCTTGACACCCTTTATAGTACCTGAAGCAATCTTCCAGCATTGTCGGCCAAAAATATCCTACTCTTCTCAGCAACCACTTCATCTTATGAGCCGATTGATGAGTCCTACAAACGCCTTCATGCACCTCGCACATAACCACTTTGGCTTCTTCCAAATTCAAGCATCTAAGCAGAACTCCGTCAAAAGTTTGATAATATAAATCCCCATCAAGCAACACATACTTAGTAGCTTTATACCGAATTTTCCTGGAAACCGATTGCGACGGATTTTGCAGATAACCAATTATTTCCTATCTCCAGTCATCGGCCTTGTCTTGAATGTCATTATCGGCTATTTCAACCTCAACCTGCCTATTCAGCCGATAACCAGAAGCAATCTGTGCAAGATCATTGGCTTCTAAATTCTACTCCCTAGGAATATGATCTATTGATACCATCTTGAAATCCTTTAACAAATCTGTACATTCCTCATAATATGATCTCAAAACGTCATCCCTGCACTTATATTCTCCAGACAACTGCTTGATCACCAACAAAGAATCACCAACAATCTCTATGATATCGGCTCCGACCTCCTTCAAAAGTTGAAGTCCTTTTAATACCGCCTCGTACTCCGCTTGATTATTAGTCCAATAAGGTTTAATTATAAAAGCAAACTCAAAACTTGCCCCCCGAGGCGATACAATGACTAAGCCGATACTAGATCCATGCTTACAAACCGATCCATCAAAAAACAAAGTCCAAGGGACCGGCTCCACATAATCTTCGTGAACCCCTCTGTGTTGCACAATGAAATCAGCCACTGCCTGTCCCTTAATTGCTTTAGCCGATTCATATCTCAAGTCGAACTCTGTCAAAGCAAAAATCCATTTACCAACTCGCCCTTTCAAGACTGGAGCCGACAACATATATTTGACCACATCGGCCTTGCAAACCACTGTACACTCAGCCGATAGGATATAATGCCTTAACTTTGTACATGAGAAATATAAACAAAGGCATAATTTTTCCACCGCAGGATATCTCGTTTCAGCATCCAAAAGCCTTCTGCACAGATAAAACACAACTCACTCCTTCCCCTCAAATTTCTGGATCAGAACAGACCTGATGGATTTCTCATCGGCTGATAAGTACAACCTGAACGGCACCCCTTTCTGCGGCGGAATTAGAACAAGTGGGGAACTCAAATAACTCTTAATCCCATCGAATGCCTTCTGCTGATCTGCCGCCCACACGAACTCTTGATCGGCTTTCAACTTCAATAATGGAGTAAAAGATTCAATTCTCCCTGACAAATTTGATATAAACCTCCTCACAAAATTAATCTTGCCGATCAATGACTGCAACTCTGTCTTATTGCTTGGTGGCTCTGTAGTCTTAATGGCTCTGATGCTCCGTTGACTAACTTCAATTCCTCGCTCATGAACCATAAAACCCAAAAACTGCCCAGCCGATACACCAAAAGCGCATTTATTGGGATTCATCCTTAGTCCGTACTTCTTTGCCCTTTCCAGCACTCTCCGTAAATCGGCTATATGGCTTTCCTCACTCTTAGACTTAACCACCACATCGTCGATGTAAATTTCTACTAACAAGCCGATGAGATCATGAAATATATAATTCATCGCTCTCTGATAAGTCGCACCGGCACTTTTCAATCCAAAAGTCATTACTGCCCACTCATACAAGCCGATAGCTCCAGGACACCGAAATGCAGTCTTATGTATATCTTTTTCAGCCAAAAAAATCTGATTGTATCCTACATTGCCGTCCATGAAGCTGATAATCTTGTGGCCTGATGCTGCGTCCACCAATAAATCTGCTATCGGCATTGGGTATTCATCCTTGGGGATAGCTTTATTCAGATCCCGAAAATCAATACATATTCTCAATTTTCCATTTTTCTTCTCCACCAGGACGACATTAGAAACCCACTCAGCATATCAGCACGGCCTTATGAACTTGGCATCATATAACCTTGTAATTTCTTCTTTGATTGGCTCATATAATTCTGCCTTGAATCTCCTTGGAGCCTGTTTGAATGGCCGATGTCCTGGTTTAATGGGCAGCTGATGTTCAATAATTGATCGGCTTAATCCTGGCATCTCATGGTACTCCCAGGCAAAACAATCCCGATACTCCTTCAACAGTGTTATCAATTCTTCTCGAAGCTCAGGACATAACTTTTTGCTTATGTACGTCGGCCTTGGCTTATCTCCTGGTCCTATGTCGATCTCCTCTAAATCATCGGCCAACGTAAATCCTTGTCCCAGTTTCCCCTCGAAGTCTTCAATGGAGCCCATCAGAGTAACAGTTCAGAGCCGACTTGCTGAATCGGCTGTATCCCCTGGCTGGTGACCTTGAGAAAATCCCCTTCCCACGTTTTTCCGGACAAGCAATCAACACCATCAGCTTCCCAGACTGGCAAATCGATCATTGCAATGTTGGTCGACCGATTTGCTAGGACTATCTCGACTTGATCTCCTTGCCATTGTATCAAACATTGATGCATTGTCGAGGGCACACAACAGTTCGCATGAATCCAATCCCTGCCGAGAAGCAGACTATATGACTCTTTTCCATCGATCACGAAAAACGTGGTAGGTAATGTCTCATTCCCCACTGTCAACTCCACGTTCAACACGCCTTTCGCCTCTGACGAATTCCCACCGAAGTCTTTTAGCACCATATTCGTCTTGATCAAGTCTTCGGTAGTTTTCCCCAATTTTCGAAACGTAGCATGAGGCATTAGATTAATAGCTGCTCCCCCATCAACTAGCATCTTTGTCATCGGCTTCCCGTTCACATAGCCCTTGATATATAATGGCTTTAAGTGCCGATGCTCCGATTCCTCGGGTTTATCAAATACAGCCTGATCGGGTTGCAATGTTAGCTGAGCGAACACTTCTTCATGGCCTTCTTCATCCGACGAAAGTGCTTTATACTCCCGAGGCAAAAAGAAAACCATATTTATTGGAGCCGATGGATCTTCATCGTCTTTCCTCTTCACTCGCCATACTTGTTTGGTTCTCTTGTGACGATGATCGGCTTCCTCTTGATCTTGCCTCTGTTCTTCCTGTTGCTCTCGGTGTCGTAGCCGTTGTACCCTTCTCTTCTGATTCTTTGTGAATATCCCACTAGGACACCATTGAGATTCTAGACTTGTTTTTTATGTACTTCCTCTTCATCATTCTCTTCAAAGAACTCTTCATGGTTCGGACCTAATCGGCTATGAACCGATGCTTTTTTCCCCAAGCGGCCGATCCTGCGAAAACCTTTCCTGCTGATCCTGCTGAAACCTCATATTATTGCACTTAGAGCAATCTTCAATTGATGGCAATCTCATCCCTTGGTCCCAGCAGAATCGGAAGAACGGACAATCCCAATGTGGATTAAATCTTTCCCTGTCCGGCTCAATCCACTGCTCTTCGTATTTTGAATATTTCTTTATCATACCCGATGAAGTAATCCTTGGTTTTCTATGATCCGTCCGCCTTCCTTCATCGGCTTGATTCCTTGATGAAGATCCCGCATAAACCATGTTTACAGGGAACGGGTGTCCGTCGATTTTCATCGGCTTTTTGTCTTCAAACTTGATTCTTCCTTGCTCAACAGCCGATTGAATCTGTTGCCGAAAAACTTTGCACTCGTTAGTATGATGCGATATAGTATTGTGCCACTTGCAATATCTTTTCTTCTTCAGTTCTTCAGCTGATGGAATCACGTGATTTGGCGGAAGTTGTATCTGCTTCTCTTGTAGTAGCAAGTCGAAGATTTTATCGGCTTTATTGACATCAAAATCGTAACGCTCCTCCTTGCCGATATCCTTGACCCATGGGCATGATACTGATTTTTTGTTCCTAGCCCACTCCACCAATCTAACTTCAACATCAGATCCCTCATCGTCTGAGTCCGATGAATAAACCTGTACCTGAGCAACCCTTCTCTGATATTTATCTTTTTTCGCCTCCTGAAATCGGCTTTCATGAGCCGATACCTTCTGAACCAGGTGCGCTAGGGACTCAAACTCTTGTGATGAAAACCTCTCCTTAATCGGCGCCAAGAGACCCTGGAAAGCCAGATCGGCCAGATGCCCATCGCTCAGGTTCAGACTGTAACATCGGTTCCTAACGTCCCGAAATTGCTGAATATATTCCGGTACTGTCTCGTTTGGTCGCTGTCTAACCGATGTCAGATCCGTCAGTCTCAACTCATGAATTCCAGCAAAGAAGTATTTATGAAACTGTTTTTCCAGATCGGCCCATCCCCGAACGGAATTCAGTGGTAATGAAGAAAACCAAGTAAAAACCGATCCGGATAGCGACAAGGGGAAAAACCTAACTCTCAGGGCCTCCTCAGCCGATGCCTCTCCGCATTGTGCCAGGAATCGGCTGACGTGTTCTATTGTAGGTGTGCTGTCTTGCCCTGAGAACTTAGAGAAATTCGGGACCCTGTATTGGTGTGGTAATGGAACCCTATCGAACCACTCAGGATATGGATGCCGATACATAAATGTCTGCTCCTTGGGCTTGATCCCGAACTGCTCCCTTACTATTTCTGCAACCCTTGTTGATAAATCTTCTTCCCTCGGGTTGTCCTGTTGATACTGTACCGGTGGAGTTTGTTGCCGATTCTGTCTATGATACTTTCTCTGGTAACTACCTGGATCGGCAATGCCACCTGGGTAATTCTGTTGATATCCCCCATAATAGGCAAATCGATGGTATCCAGTAGGAATATCCTGTTGCCCCCCAGCTTGGTTCTGTGCAAACAGGTTTTCTGGTACGTCTCTACTGATGTTGTAAGCAACTTGGTTTGGCTCAACTTTTGGTGGGAGGTAAACAGGACCTCGAGTAGGCTCTTGAATAATCGATCCATCCACCGTTTTCTTTATGAGGTTATGAAGCGTGTTCACCAGAATCCCGGATTGATTGATGAGCGCGTGATGAACCGCTTCATTCACCATCTCCTGCAAGGATTTTATCGGTGGACTTTCAGGTGGTGTGCGGCTCGATTCACCAAACAGAACTGGTTTTGGAAATTGCGTCTTCTGAATCGGCCCTTGCCTGGTCATACTGAAGGATTCTAAGCACAGCTTCTGAAAATTGGCCATAGTTTGCTCAACTTGCTGTTTTTGCTCATCTGTTAAATCTTCCATGCTGACCGGAATTACGTTGTCTGTCTTGATCTCTTTCTCGGCCATGTTGTAATTCCGATCGAGACTTTGTGTTGAAACTTCGTGTCCCACCGGGAGTGCCAAAAAACGTGTTGACGCCGAAAACCGCCGAGGCCGTTTGGCGCCTTGGAGACACGCGAAGGCCTGGGAGATTTGCTTTACTCCAGTGCAGGTCCTAAAATCTTGAGGTTCGTAGGCGTGCCAGTCAATTTGACCCTGCAATTGACAAGGAGAAAATATTAGATTCATGAGCCAATCGGCTGGAAGCCGATCTGGGCTCGTCTCATTGGCCGATGGCCGATTTGAACTTAGCACTTATACATCGACTGGAAGCCGATGATGGCATGAGCAATAGCATAATAATAAACAAATATTAAACTAGCCGATCATCGAAGGGATCCTCAAAAATTGGCTATAAACTGATAAAATAAAATACACAGAATATGTAAATAAATACATTGAATGAATTTCAGCCGATTGCGATTAAAATTATTAATATCGCCGCAAAGATACTGCCCGTACCCGTGCCCAGGCCCTTGCTCGTGCCTGTGCCCGGATCTGCTGTCCGTGCCCGTGCTCGGGTTCTTACCTGTGCTCGTGCCCGGGTTTTTACCTGATGTCGTGCCCGTGCCCGGGAACTTGCCTATGTTCATACCCGGGTCCTCGCCTACTGATCGTGCCCGGGAACTTACCTGAGCTCGCGCTCGGATCGGCATAGTAAACTAATCAGCTAGCCCTTAGCCGATCATAATAGTAATGTAGGCAAGAATGTATAACAAAGCAAGCAGTATAATCGGCTGTATCTAAAAGATAACTTATCGGCTAAGCACTCCGATAAAAACACTGCATAAAACCCATCGGCTTATTAAGAATAAAGTTATTATTGTCAGACTAGTAGATCGGACCCAACCGTTGCAGCACAGACTGATGATGATAACAAGACCTCGATAAGCTGATAGATCTGATGCGATCGTGATGTAAAATATGATAACTTATCGGCTATACACCCCGATAAGACGCTTGTGCACAAAATATCAACCTAGCAGGAATGATTTATCACTGGCAATTTAGTAGGTCGGACCCAACCGATGCAGCACAAACTATGGATAAACCGCTCCCAGTAAGCCGATATGATCTACGCACGCATGATGTGATATACCTAATCAATCTATGAGATCAAATTGAACTGATGCAGCCATAGACAAATTAGATATATCGTGGTAAGCCAACTACCATAAACCGACTAGAATATCGGACTTAACTGAGGAAGTCCTAGCCGATAGGTAGCCGGGGTGACGAGACTTACCCTCTCGCAGGAGGTCGAACTTAACTGATGCAGCCCGGCTCGAGAAGCAAGAACCCGCCGAAAGGGTGGCGATGCGCCGAATTTGTATTGATCGATTGATGATCGATTACAAAGCACCCGGGCATACGTATTTACACCCCGAGTTGACACGAGTCCTTATTGGACACGATACACGATCTCCTAATTACAGAAGGAAACATTAACAGAACCCGACTGGACAAGAGATCAGGTTTCCTAAAGATAACGTATTAATTTGCCTAAATAGTAGACACAGTAAATAACTGCCATACTGTGGTCTTCACGGCTCCTTCCCGGATTCGGTCCCTTCTGGATCAATTTCCGTTAGTTGACTGCAATGTTCTCCTTGATCGAATCTGATACAGGGCCTGACCAAATTTTGGCGTTAACAGACTCATACGCGGACGGCCCTCCGAAGATATGGTTGAGCTTGGCCCAAGGATCTTGGAAATCGTTGGCCGGACCCTGATCTGGATTTTCTTTGTCCTTGTCGGCGCCAGACGATGAAGCCTACTCGGAGGCAAACTTCTTAAGCATGTAGCAATCTTTGGCCACGTGCTTGCCCTTGGGGTGGAAGGGGCATGGCCCGCTCATGACCTTCTGGTAGTCATTATTCCGTTGGGGCCGCGACCGAGTGCGTTCCATGTTGGCCACCTCGTTGTCTGACTTCCGTTTGCGGCTGCCAGACTTGTTTTGAGACGGCTCGTTGTTGGCTTTCGCCTTCTGATCCTTCTGTCGGGACTCCTTCTCGTCGAGGGCCTCTGCGACTGCTTCAGCCGAGTCGGCGTATTTGTTGGCCATGTCGAAAAGAGCCCGGACAGTGGGTGGTGGCTTCTAAGTGAACTTCGCGATGAACGGGGCGTCCTTTACTCCCTTGCGGAAGGCGGCGATGACAGCCTCGTCGCGGATCATTGGGATCTTGTTGCACTTCTTGGAGAACCTCTTGATAAAATCACGTAGAGACTCATTTTTCTTCTAGTGTAGTTAATACAGATCGTGCTTAGAAGATGGCCTCTCGTAGGTCCCTTGGAAGTTGATGATGAACCGCTCCCTGAGTTCTCCCCAGGAACCGATCGACCGCCTTGGGAGCCCAGTCAGCCATGTCCTCGCCGAGTCAGCTAGTGCGACTGGGAGGTAGTTGGCCATGGCTTTGTTGTCGCCCCCAGTGGCTCGAACTGCTAGGGTATATACGGTGAGCCAGGACTCGGGATTTGTTTTGCCGTCATATTTTTCAATCCCTGTGGGTTTAAAACCAGTCGGCCAGTGGACGTCCTGTAGCTCCCGAGTGAAAGGTGGAATGCCCGTCTTCGTGAGGGCTCGGGCTTCAACCACGGCAGTTAAACCACTTGTGATGGAGACCAAAGCGCTTGTTTTCATCTTCCAGTCGGCGGCGCTTGTCTTCGTGTCGTTCGTAGCGCCGAGCGTTGATAGTGTGGCGAAGGTCATGTTGTAGGCGCCCTCAGAGGTCTTGATTAGGCCGGCGATCATGCTGGAGACGCCGCCGGTTGTCATTGCCTAGTGTGGTTTGCCTGGACTTCTCACGTGGCCGACTTGAGCCGGCCGCCCGACGCCGTGCAGACGTGGATGAGCCTGCTACTAGAGATCCCGACCGGTTAGTCGGTACCACAGTGTCGCCCGACTGCTGTTGATGTTGCTAGCAGACGGCAGCCGTGATCATCGCCTTGATCTTGGCGATAGTTGGGGTGGCCTGGTGATCAGGCCCGAGCTGAAGCGTATCCAGCAAGGTTGCGGCGGCCACAACATTCTGTTGTGGCGTGACGAAAACGTCGTGATCGCCGACTTTGGTCTGGAGAATCTGCTGTTGAGCTGCTCTCCCAGCCTTGCGTAGCTCGTCATTGTGAGCCTCGTGGTCAACCTCCTCCTGCTATCGCAGTCGGCGTGCCTCCTCATGTTACTCTTCTTGTAGTCAGCGCACCTCGGATGGTGGTGTTGAAGCCATGAAGATCTCACGGGGAAGGAAGAGACTTGACAGACTGGAGTCCGAACTAGCGTTTGAACCCTTATCCGACTTGGAGTCGGACTCCGAGTAGTTTATCGGAGTGAGAACGACCCCAACCTCTCTAGATCCAATCTGAAACGGTGCTTGGCCGTGTCCAAACTGAATCGCAGGAGATCGGGTCTGTTGTGCAGGATGTAGATCCGCAGCGTCGCCGAGTCCGTGTGGGAGATTGACGATCTCTCCCCTTCTCGGCCCAACCCGAGCTGTCTCAAGGCCTAGCGCAAGTCGGACACCGAAGGAGAGAGTTGTCCCCATACTCAGTGAAGTGAAGGACTGCTGCAGTAAATTGCTGAAGGAGATTGCGGCGTCCTGTGGGCCGATTGGCGCAACGTCGACTGGTTCCTCGGCTGACTGGATTGGATCTGCTTCGGCCAAGGTAAGGTTGCCGATCTGGTCCGCGATGAAATCGAGGCTTCCGAATGAAATAACATCTCCAGGAGAGAACTTGTCGCCGTCGATCTTGGTTGCTGGATCATCGAGCTTGTAGATGTAAAACTCGCTGGAGCCCCTACCTGACGCGCCAACTGTCGATGTTTTACACCGGCAATAGAACTATAGGGCTACTCGATAAGGGGAACTCGATGTATTGCAAAGGAACACAAAGAGAGTTTATACTAGTTCAGACCCTCGAGGTGAGGTAATATCCTACGTCCAGTTGTGATGTAATTCCTCTGAGATGTTTGTCGATCAATGATCTCATCGCCCTTTGAGGGGCACCCTGCCTCCCTTTATATACTGGGAGACAGGGGTACATGATAAGGATCCCAGCTAGATACGGCCAAGGGATTTTCTTCTTAGAGATAGAAACCTATCTGACTAAGACTGCTATTCCTTATCGTTCAAGGTAAGGCTTGCCGGGTGCTATCTTATCTCTAATTACATGATTCGGCTCATACTCTATCTGAGTGGCCCATATACTGGTGATGAGGTACCCGGGGCCCATGGCCTCCACAGAATCCTATCAAGGTACTAAACCGAGTGATAAAATTATACAAAAGTTTTAGTAGCATGTGTGTGGAGAATATTACTTCTGGGAATTTTTCCCATGGCTTTATGTTGTTCTAAATATTCTTTTAGAATTTTCCTTTAGCTATTGCAATGCATGTGAGACCCTATATGAAAATGCAATTAAGAGCCCAAAACAATGGAAATAAATCATGCGCACCTAGGAATGATATTTTTATTTATTTGCACTCTTCATCATTTAACTTTTAATTATCCTTCCCTTTGGGTTGGTTTGACTTTTGTTTTAATAGATTTATTAATTAATATTTCATTATCTCTTTTTGCCAAATTCCTAACTTTGTAAAAGGGATTCACCCTATTTGAGCTAGCTCTAGCTAAGTGAGATCTTATTTAACTTTTACTCGGAAAAGAATTTACAAAATTTTTTCCTTCACTGAGTTTTTACAAATTCTTCACACTCGATGGTTCATCGCTACATAAAGGGATGCATTCCTAAGCTTCTCTAGCTACATAAAGGGGTTCGTCGCCATATGGTTGTGCTGCTACAAATACGTTAGCAGCAGCAGATGCATCAACCAACCATGAACCGGCCAAAATGAAAAATGGTTACACATTTGCAGGGTCGGTTGTCGTCAGAGCTTATTTCTGATGATCTACTTGCTTCGAGTGTGAGACTACTCAGCCTCATCTCTCATGAGCCATGAATTGTTAATGTACTGCTCATCAAACATAGACATCACTTCCAATTTAGGGCAACAACTAGTAATATAACACTACGACCATATTTGATAATAAAAAACATATGCATAGATGTATGACATGTGAAGATAATCAAATGCCTCGTCATCATTGCTGTCTACCCTAGTGGTAATGGCCTTGATTTTCTCTTCGTCCACAAAATCCACAAGAGATATTTAGAAATTATATTCAAGAATATAAATTTAGGCAAAATATGTAAAAAATAGATTTTTTATTTCCTTAATATGAAAATCATCTGGAAAATGCTTTATTATTTCCATGCTATGAACACATCTCCATCTGCTACATCATGCATCGCACTGAGCCTAGCATTGCTTCTGTTCGCCTTAAAGACACAAAACGAACATAAAATTAGGGCATTCAAGAAATGCCCCATAAAAAGTAGGTCAAATATCCCATAACTCTTATCTGCCAAAAGTTTAGCATGGAGTTGAAAAACAATGAGATTTTGGGGTGGGTTTTAAGTGGGTGTTCAAAAAAAACTTAGACTTGATGGTACTATTGAAAAATACCAGGTTTTGGCTATGCTCAGAAAAAAACGAAGATTTCTTTGACACTTATTTACATGTTGCTAGACAGAAATAAACAAAGAGAAACAATCGATATAGGTGAATTTTGCCATCAGAACTGCATGATTTTTGTGATATCACTTACAACTCATATGACTCCAATTTATTTATACCATTAGAAAGACATAGCTTCATTCAAAAAATTTGAAACAACATAGATTGAATTTGTGAACAATGCATCACCAATATGGATCAAGGACGTTTGCGGAACATGCTGACAAGCCAATCCCCGATACATTCCCAATCTTCAGGTTATGTAAGTATGTACCTTTCACTAAAAAATAATTTTCCCAAAGACAGGACAAAGAATCACCATGTAAAGTTAAAAAATTACACTCCACAGAATTGAATTAAAG
The DNA here is from genome assembly GCA_003991445.1 of Oryza meyeriana var. granulata. Classification (NCBI taxonomy): domain Eukaryota; kingdom Viridiplantae; phylum Streptophyta; class Magnoliopsida; order Poales; family Poaceae; genus Oryza; species Oryza meyeriana. Next base: position 117,614 of record RYFJ01002013.1, on the reverse strand, counting down.
TATTTCGATGTATTACATGTGCATAGATGTAAAACACAAACAGGTATATAATAGGACCTATTAACTCTTGTCCAAAAGACCTCCTGGTAGATAAATTAGAATCAAATTAATCCTTAGCATTATAAGCATATGCTATGATCTTCAACTGCATAAAGAGTCCAAATTTAACTTACTACTTCACAATTTAGCTATTTTCTGACAGCAAAACAGTCCATACTTTCTTTCACGGCTAACAACTAAAGATATTGGCCCATGAACAATTATCAATGTTATAAGAAAATAAATAAAGAATCACATCAGGGAATTATTTCATTTTAGATCATATTGGCGCCACTGAATAAATTCTACTTTTCTTCTTGTTCATTGAACAGTAATTTACAAACAAATAAAATTTATGTAAAACTAGTAGTAATACATTAACTAATGCTCCCAGAGAGTGTCATGTGAACTTAACACTGACCAAATAAATATTTCCACTATGTCAAGGACGTCGAAGCCTCGGATAGCTGGCCCTCGGCTACGTAACTCGTAGCCTCGGTCCGTCGTCTTCTCCGGCGAGGTTGCCCCTGCTGTAGGCTTAGTTGAGAGGAGGTAGGAGATTAGATGGTAATATATTCCTTCATTCCCATTGTTTAGCGTACAGGAGAATATAAGGGCCAACCGACCAACAAACTTGGAAACAAACGATCCTAATTTCTAGGCCTAGAATATTTCCTAGCCGCTGGTCACGCTCCTGCCTTGCATGCGCATGGTGACCGCGGCCTCTGTCACCGCGTTGATCGCGGCCTCGCCTGCCGCTGATGTGCGCGCTGCTGCCTTGCGGGCATCACGAGCCCTGCGCTGCCTTGTGTATGTGCACCCCCACATGACATCTCTCCCCCCCTCGAGGTCCAGCTCGTCCTCGAGCTGATAATCTGGATACTTGGCGCGAAACTCGTCGAGGTCCTCCCAGGTAGCAGAAGTCGCTGGTTCGCCCTTCCAGTGGACCAGCACCTGCTGAACTCCGCGCGCTAAGCGAGCTTGCTCGACCCGAGCCGGCTCAGGAACAACAGCACCATGGTGGATGTTGGGCAGGGGTGGTGGATCGGAAGGAGGTGTCCCCACAAATTTCTTAAGGGTGCCCACGTGGAAGACGTCATGGATGCGGGCTTGGGATGGCAGCGCCAGGCGGACGGCGACGTCGTTGATGAGCTCAACGACGCGGTATGGCCCCAGGAAGCGGGGTTTCAGCTTGCCCGTGGTCTGAGGCAGCGAGGACGGGGCACGCTGGCGGAGGCGAAGAAGCGCCCAGTCTCCAACCGTGTAGGTGACTGGTCAGTGCTGCTTGTCGTAGTGGCGTTTCTGGGCCGCCTGAGCTTGCTCCAGGCGATAGCGGACATCGGCGAGGAAGGCCTCGCGCTCCTCCATGTCGCGAGCGACCGCAGCAACCCGCGTCTCACCAGGCTCATATGAGCGGATGGAGGGCGGATCGCGGCCGTACACCACCCGGAACGGTGTCTCCCGAAGTGACGACTGCTAGGCCGTGTTGTACACGTACTCGGCCCACGGCAACCAGCGAAGCCATTGGCGAGGACGGTCGCCGGTGAAGCAGCGGAGGTACATCACAATCACGCGGTTGGCCGCCTCTGTCTGGCCGTCCGACTGGGGGTGGAACGCAGACGACATGTGCAGCCTAGTGCCCATGAGCCTCATCAGCTCCCGCCAGAACGTCGAGGTGAAGACTGGGTCGCGGTCCGACACTATAGACTGTGGTACGCCATGGAGGCGCACAATGTCGGCGAAGAAGGCCTGCGCCACGGACTCAGCGGTGTACGGGTGGCCGAGGGCGATGAAGTGGCAGTATTTGCTGAACCGGTCGACGATGGAGAGGATCACCGACTTGCCGTTGACACGAGGTAGCGCTTCGACGAAGTCGAGGCCGATGTCCGCCCAAACGACGGTGGGGATCGGCAGTGGCATGAGGAGGCCGGCCGGGTGAAGATGCTCCAACTTGTACCTCTGACACGTGGTACACGCCCTCACAAAGTCCTGCACAACACGACGCATGTTGGGAAAATGGAAGTCGCGGCGGAGCCGGTGTAGTGTGCGCTGGACGCCTTCATGGCCATCATCATGAACCGCGGCCACAATCTCCTGTACAAGCGGTGATGACGGCGGAATGTACAGGCGCCCGTCGTAGAGGACCATGTCGTCGGTGACCGCCCACGGGGCAGCGCGTGTGCCAGCTCGGACGTCGTCGTGAATGGAGACCAGAGCGGGATCAGTGGCCTAGGCGTGGTGTAGACGGCTGATGAAGTCGAAGCGGGGCGCCGAGATCGCCAGGAGGCCCCCAGTGCTGTCCTCATCGGTGTCGCGGCGCGAGAAGGCGTCGGCCACCGTGTTCGTCGCTCCGGACTTGTACTCAACAGAGAAGTCGAAGCCGAGCAGCTTGCCCACCCAATGATGCTGAGGAATGGTGGCGAGGCGCTGGTCGAGGAGGTACTTCAGACTGTAGTGGTCCGTCTTGACGACGAAGCGGCACCCCCACAAGTACGGCCGCCAGTGCCGCACGGCGAGTACAAGCCCAATGAGCTCCCGCTCATAGGCTGCGAGGGAGCGATGGCGGGGCGCCACCGGTTGACTGAAGAAGGCAACGGGATGAGCCTCCTGGAGGAACACGGCCCCGAAGCCGTATGTAGACGCGTCACACTCGACGACGAAGGGCTTGGTGAAGTCTGGCAACGTCAACACGGGGGCTGATGTCACGGCCCCTTTGAGGGCGCTGAAAGCAGCTGCCGCCTCATCGGACCACACGAACCCCTCCTTCTTCAACAACGCCGTGAGGGGCGCGGCAACGGCGCCGTAGTTGTGGACGAACTTGCAGTAGTAGCCCGCCAAGCCGAGGAAGCCGCGCAACGCCCGCGCCGACCGAGGCCGGGGCCAGTCGTGGATGGCCTGGACCTTTGCGGGGTCCATAGCGACGCCGGCCGCTGAGATGACGTGGCCGAGGTAGGCGACGGAGGCGACACCAAACGAGCACTTGGACCTCTTCACAAAGAGCCGGTGGTGACGTAGAGTGTCGAGGACGACGCGGAGGTGTCGGAGGTGGTCTGCCCAAGTGGTGCTGTAGAGCAAAATGTCGTCAAAGAAGACAAGCACAAACCGGCGGAGGTAGGCGCGCAGGACGTCGTTCATCAAGGCCTGGAATGTCGCCGGGGCGTTGCACAGCCCAAACGGCATCACCAGGAACTCGTAGAGTCCGTCATGGGTGTGGAATGCCGTCTTATGGACGTCCTCCGGTCGCATCCGCACCTGGTGGTACCCGGACCGCAGGTCCAGCTTGGTGAAGAAGCGCGCCCCATGGAGCTCGTCGAGGAGCTCGTCAACAACCAGGATCGGGAACGCATCCTTCACCGTGAGTTCGTTCAACGCGCGGTAGTCGACGCAGAAACGCCACGACCCGTCCTGCTTCTTGACGAGGATGACCGAGGACGAGAACGCGGAGTCGCTGCGGCGGACGATGCCCTGTTCGATCATGGTGGCGCACTACCGCTCCAGTTCGTCCTTGTGAGCCGCAGGGTACCTGTACGGTCGAACTGCCACCGGCGCGGAGCCTGGCTTGAGCACGATGTGGTGGTCGCGGCCTCGTGCTGGAGGTAGGCCGATCGGCTCGGCGAAGACGTCGGCGAATGCGTGCAGCAGCCCGCCGAGGATGTCGTCGTCGACCGTGGCTGCTAGGAGGGCTGGTGCAGACGGAGGTGCCCCGCCCCGCCAGCAGACGTCGCACCCCTCCCACTGGAACGTCATGGTCCGGGCGGTGAAGTCCCAGATAATGGGCCCGAGTGTGGCCATCCAGTTCGTGCCGAGGATGACGTCATATCCTGCAAGGGGCATGACGAAGAGATCGATGCTGAACACCATACCGTTGATGTCGATCGGGGCCTGGCGGAGGACTCCAGGGCAGGCCACGCGCTCACCATTGGCCACTGTTGCCGTAAGCCGTGGGCTCGGCTCGATGGGCAACCGGGAGCGCCGCGCAGCCGCCTCCCCGATGAAGCTGTGGGTCGACCCCGTGTCGATGAGCGCGACGAAGGCAGCGGTGCCGACGATCACCTGCAGTAGGACCGTGTTGGCGACGGCCACCCCAGCGACGGCGTGCAGGGAGAACACCGGCGCCTCCGTGTCCAGGTCGTCCCCAGCCGCGGCGTCGTCGGCGATGTCAATCTTGACGCCGTGGATGTAGAAGACCCTCTTGCAAACGCGGTTGTGGCCCTGTGTGTAGCGCTCGTTGCAGTTAAAGCAGAGGCCCTGCCGACGGCGCTCCTCTTGCTCCTGCAGAGACAGGCGCTTGCGCCCATCCGCCATGACCGCGGCCCCGGCTGCCTTGTCGATGGGTGGAGCGGGCAGGGCCAGACGCGGCGCAGGGACCGGCAGAAAGCCACGAGACGCGACCTTGGCAGGTGCCGGTGTAAACTGCTCTCGAAGCTCCAGTTGGCGCGCCAGGCTCATGGCCGCCGCGAGAGACTGCGGATTGTGGACCTGGACGTCGAGGCTGAGCGAAGGAAGGAGGCCGCCCGTGAAGAGTTGAACCCGTTGCGCCTCCTCGAGGGGCCCGGCACGTGGCAGGAGTGCCTGGAAGCGGTCCTGGTACTCGGCGACGGAGCCGGTGCGGCGGCAATCGGCCAGCTCGAAGAGGGGCGCCGCGCGGAGAGGAGGACCGTAGCGCAGGTTGAGCAGTGCCGTGAACCGGCGCCACGATGGAGTGCCCTCGTCCGTCTGGACCTGGATGTACCACATCTGCGCCCCGTCCTCCAAGTTGTAGGAGGCCATCCAGACCTTTTCCTCCTCCATGATGCGCTGCTGATGGAAGTAGGATTCGCAGCGATTGATGAAGATGAGAGGGTCAGTCTCGCCGTCATATCGAGGGAAGTCCAGCTTCTGGAACCGCGGCGGCCGATCCTGATGGTGCTCGCCGGAGCCAGGCTTGGGGCCTGATGTCGACGTGCGGTCGGCGGTGAGGCTGGCGATGGCCTGGGCGTTGGCCGCGACGGACTCCTGCAGCGACCTGAGGGCCTCGGCTAGGGACTGGAGGTCGGTGGCGTCGCCCATGGCTGGAGCAGATGGCGCGACGGACGACGCAGGGGATGATGGAGCGGCGGCTGGAGGTGGTGGGGTGGCAACGGCTGGTGGAGAAGGCGAGGATCGCCGGGATCGTGATACCAGGTTGTCAAGGACGTCGAAGCCTCGGATAGCTGGCCCTCGGCTACGTAACTCGTAGCCTCGGTCCGTCGTCTTCTCCGGCGAGATTGCCCCTGCCGTAGGCTTAGTTGAGAGGAGGTAGGAGATTAGATGGTAATATATTCCTTCATTCCCATTGTTCAGCGTACAGGAGAATATAAGGGCCAACCGACCAACAAACTTGGAAACAAACGATCCTAATTTCCAGGCCTAGAATATTTCTAGCCGTGGTCACGCTCCTGCTTGCATGCGCGTGGTGACCGCGGCCTCTGTCACCGCGTTGATCGCGGCTCGCCTGCCGCTGATAGTGCGCGCTGCTGCCCTGCGGGCATCACGAGCCCTGCGCTGCCTTGTGTATGTGCGCCCCCACATGACACACTATCCTTTCACCTACTGAGAGATGTTGACCTACAGTTCCAAGAAATATACCAGCACACATCACTAATCCATGAATAAAAACTTGAACAGCCGCTTGGTAAACATATAGTTGAGTCAATTTTCTTTCAGTGTTCATACAGTAAATACACTGCAAATAAAGCTCCAGATTTATCAGGGTGAATCCACACGACTGTAGCTTTGCTCCAAAACAAACCAAACCCATACGCGTACATAGGAAATAAGCTTGCCAGGAATCACAAGCACAGTTAGTTATTCCACTATTTTTATCACCACAGAAATTTTTACACCACTATACAAATACAAACTGAAGGTTCCAATATAGAAATAGTCCCAACTCCAACAAAAGTATTGCACATATCATGATATATTTTTTTAACGTTGAAGCTATAGACCGCAAAATAAATAATGTACACATGGTAAATTATTGGAGCATGCAACCTGATGCACATATCCAGGCTAAAAAACGGAAGAAAAAGAAGCATGTGTTTCTGTGCAGATATTGAACAGAAAGGGTCAAAGACAATTTGAACTGTTACTTGTGTTCAATATGATCAAAGGAACCTACAGTAACAGCTCATGCAGAAAAATTAACCTTTTAGGTCTATAATCTTGAATGGTGGTGAAATGAAGCAAAAATTGTTAACTTGGTTGTTATTTCCTAAATCCTGCAACGGAAAGTTGGAAAACAATGATCCAGCTCATCCCATTAAATTCATAATAGCAAGAGTGGATCTAAATAGTAAATCCAATCAGAAAAAAGGAGAGAATAGTAAATTCATTAGACAAAATCAGATGCCCCGGCTGACAAGGACGGAATAAACAATTAAAGAGGCAGTATATTTTCAAATCCAACTTTTCGCTAACCAAAGAAAACAATGGAACAGGAATCGTTCATGTATGAAGCTACTGAAAACAATGGAACAAATGGTATCAGAGGTCATTTCATCGTTCATGTATGAAGCTACTGAAATGGAATAGGAATCACCTATCATCAATAGGCAAGCAATAGATGTTGATGTCTGCACCTCTTTGCCGATGACTGTAAATTGAATTCCTAAAATCAATTCAAATATACTACTTTGGCAGCCAGCTGTGAGAAATGAGGTATGTACAGATAATTACCTGAACAAAGTCCATGTAGTTCATGTGGTAGAGATGATCACCAGAAAGAATCAGTACATATCGATGTCTTTAGCTTTGGCATCCTACAGAACGACAGCATGCTGCATTACGTTTACGTAAGGAACATTATGAGGTTTTTTAGTAGAATATTACAATGAAATAACAAGGAATAATTAAAAAGTTCATTTGATTATCCTCAAATTTGAATCACTGTAAACAGACACTAATGGTTCTAAAAACGCAAATATGCAAAGTGCCGTAAAGAGTTAAACATAGATGACTTTCAGCCACCACATTGTCTCCAATGCTCCATATCAATGACAAAAGTAAACATTGCATATCTCATTGGCCCGGCGAGAAAAGCATTGCATATCTCGTATATCTGATAAAAAAAATACATCAAAAAACCAATTAAATTGTCGAACAGCATCACCAGTACCCTGAAACCACCTCTTCCCCTGTGATCCAGATGTCTGAGTTGCTGCTAGAACCTGAATTAAACAGCAAGGTCCATTTTTGTTATCCCTTTTTATCAGATCACCAAATTAACAATAGCACAATCCTACAAAGACGACATTGTCTAAATTTCGCACCTCGACGAATCCATACCCAAATGTGACTCCGTTGCTGAAGTTATATGCCTAGGAAAGGTACCGGTTGAGTGATCTGGAGTTGAACTGGGTAAGATGTACACCTTGTTGATGCCGCTATTTGTGCAGTTTCTCATCAGCACGTCGATCAGCCTGTATGCTTCACCAAATGGGCACCTGCAAGGCCAAAAATTAACACTTTGAACAGTTTTTTCAGTTCATCTCTATATTTTTACCAGCTATGAGCCAATTTACTCGCATTTGCTGAATCTTTTGCGGAAGAAGAAACCGTAGCTAAGGTGTTTGTACTCTCCGCCGGCTTGGCTCTGCGCTTGGTGAGCGGGTACAAGCTCGTCACCACGCTGCCGCCGAGGATGACCGCCACAACCATCTTCCTGTCCCGTGCCTCCAGCGCAGTGTCGTCATCCGACTGCAACACCTACACCCCAGGCCCACGTTAATCACCAAATCATTCAAAAATAAGAGGGGATAACATCAATGATTATACTCTGAAAGATATATGTTGTCCCTAGAGAGCAATAGAAATCCCTAACAAAGCACGTTGGCAGTTGTTGAATTATGCTTAGCATCATAAATTAGATACATACAACTCAGAAGATAAGAATTGACAACTCTATTAGAATTTTCGCAGACTAACCGCTAAAAAACAAATGACCAGCTCTAGCTGAGCTGCTCTTTGCTTCAGAGGTACACATAGCTTTTGTAGACCATCATTGAAGCTTCTTTGACAGCACAGAAAAAACCATCCCTAACAAGTTAATAGAAAAACCAAACTGTAAATCGTAACCATCAAACATTAACTACTCTATCGCCTGACGATCTTGCCTAGATTATTCAAGTTCCTAATGCTATTCCTCACCAGGGTTGCGTGCATGTCGGCATTAGGGGGGATATCATATATCATTGGCTAATTTTCTGTGAGAAGCAATAAATTAGAGGTAGAGTATTAACCTGATTTAGAGGGAGGATTCGCATTCAAGGTTGGTGGTTCCGTCGTCTGCGCATTGGACGGCGAGATGGCCAAGGGCGAGCTAACTGGGGGTGAAAACGGATCGGATTCGGATGGATGGTAATCATACCATATCCTAAACCATAATTTTTAAGCGGATTCAGAGCGGGTGTGGATGGTGTGCGGATGCGAAGCGGATTGTTTCAGATGGCGGATGCAGTGTGGAGCCGGTGCAGACTCGGCTTGGCAACGAAATAAAATCATTGAATGTGATGTGTATATGCAATCAATACAATATTAAGTCATCAATATAACAGGCAACAATACTGTGACAATATCACAAGCGCGACGAGAAGACGGCGGAAAGGAGGCGTCAGCGGTAGGGATGGTAGGCGGCGGCACGGTGTGACTGCTGCGTCGGGGTGAATCAGGTCACGGCGGTGGCCTCTGTGCATGGGCCCCGGTTACCTCAAGGAAAACAATATGGCCGCTCGGATAGAGGGTGGGCCAGCCCATGTAATTAGGGATATAGTAGAACTTGGCTTTATATAACCTTGCACGGCAAGAAAAGGGATGTAGTCTTAGCCGGTTACTCTATGTTCTTAGAAGGAAATCCATTGGTCGAGTTCGACTGGGATTTCTACCTTGTAACCTTGCCTCCGAGCCCCCTAGGGCATATCATAATCTCACCAGAGATCAATCCACATACAGCTAATACAATACACCACAACTGGAAGTAGGGTATTACCTCACCTCGAGGGCTAAACCAGTATAAACCATCTTATCTTTCGAAGTCCATCGAGTTTTGGTCCGACGAGTAACCCTATAATCAATACAACCAAAATAAAACATCAACAGTTGGCGTACCAGGTAGGGCCTTCATCAAGATCATTGTCATCAAGCCCGATGGATCCAACCACAGGAGTCGATAGCATTGCCTTCTCTCTCGGACAAGCCATCAACTTTGGGAGCCTCGACTTCATCGCTGACAAATTCGGCGATCTCACTTTGTCCAACTCAGTTTTGACCCGATCGGCCAGGGACCAAGCCAACTCAATGCCGGTTGGCCTACTCAACGCCATGGCAGTTTTCAACTACCTGCTTCGGCGATATCCAAGATCTACAAGTCCTGGGATAACTCTCTTTCCTAGAGTTCGAATCAGATTCGGTTCCGAGTTGGTCGAGATTGGATCTAGGAGAGACGAGATTGTCAATCTCCCACTTGGACTCGACAATGCCGCAGCCATCTTCAACCTAAATCTGATGCGGCAGACCTGATCCCCTGGAATTCGACTGGGATACGGCCCAGAGCTACTCAGGCTCGGATCTAGGGAGGTTGGGGTCATTATCACACCACTAAACTACTCCAAATCTGACTACTAGTCGGACAGCAGCTCGGGAAGCTTCTCTTCACCACGTGAAGTTTTTATGGCCTCAAAGGGATCAACTCCGACACAAGATGCACGCTGACTATATGATCAGCAAGAGGAGGAGGCTCACCGACTGCGTGAGCAACAGGAGGAAGAAAATTGACGTCTACAGGCCGAGTGTAACGCTCGCAACTGAGATTTGCACAAGACTGGCCGAGTAGCACAATAGGAGATCCTCCAGACCAGGGTGGGCTGTAATGCCCCTATTTTTCGGGCCGTTAAAATAATATTTTAAATAAACCCTAACTTCAAAAACTCAATCTTTTTGTGTGTGCTTAAGGACCTATATGACAAGATCTCGATTAATCCCCTCCTTGAGACCCCAAGTCCTCCAACCAAAAATCTCGAACCAAATTCAAATCCTCGGAATTCGAATTTTGCAATTCGAGTTTCCCCTCCAAAGTGTTCAATTAAAATTCCCCTTATTTTTGCTCCTCACAAAAAAACTCAAAATTCCCTCAAAAACTCCTTCCCAAAATCCCTGCTTAATATTCAAATGTTGAAATTGAATTTCCCTAGAATTTATTTTCTCCCGCAAAAAATCCCTTTTAAAAAAGTTCCAGCTCATATCCGTATATACATATACATACATATATATATATATATATATATATGTATGTATGTATGTATGTATGTATGTATGTATGTATGTATGTATATGTCTAGCACCACTGTTGGAGCCCATACTCATACATTCAAAAAGTTTTCTGTGAACACAAATACCAAATTGAGCTCAAATGTCTTTTAAATCCTCCAAATAAAAGCCCCTGTAAAAATCCCCAAAATCTACTGTGCATCTGTGCCACCATCCATCCCTTTCTCTTTCTGGCCCACACGGCCTCTTTCCCGCTAGCATCGCTTGGCCCCTCCCCTCACACGCACTCGCTGCCAGCAGGACACATGCGTCAGCCGTGCGCGAGCCATGCTCCTCGCACTCGGCCGTGCCCCACCGCCTCCTGCCGACAGCGGGGGCCCGCCTATAGGCTACATGGTTGGTAGCCGCCCGGCCACGCCCGAGCGGCCGTCTCCCTCCTCGGCCTCCGATCCTCGCACCCACCACCCGCTCGGTAGTATGCCCACGTGAAGCCGCGGCGCCGCCATCGTTCCGTCGCGTCGATGTCGGTCAACCGCCGCTGCCCCGAAGCTCCATAGACCTCACCGCCGTCCCCGCACACCACCCGAGCCGTCTCGGCTGGCGTAGCAGCCCCGCGCCGTGTTCCGTGCCACCGCCATTGCCGCCGCACTCGGAATCTCACACCACCGCCTTCCCCGTTGTCCCCTAGCACCGATTCCCCTCTATAAAACCCGGTAGCCTCCTCTCCTTCCCTGTCGTGGCCGCGCCGCTCACCCTGCCGAGCTAGCTTGAGCCCGAGCTCGGCAAGCCGCCGCCGCCGCGGCATTTTCGGTGAGCTCCCCTCTCCGACCTTCTCCTCTCCTCCAAATCCCGAGCAGCCACACCCCAAAGCCGCCTCCGGTCCAATTTCCCCCACTTGCCGAACCCCGCCGCCAGCGCCCGCAAGCCCGCCGCCGCCGCAAGCCATTCTCCCTCCTCGCCGCCTTTGGATGCCGCCGCCGGCCGCCGTCGTGCATCGTCCGGTCAATCCGAGCCGTTCATCGCCTTTCTCTTCTCCTCCGCTCTCTCCCGCGGTGGTCCGCCGCTCGGGGCACTGTCGGCCGTTGATCTCCCCTCCCAGCTGCTCTGTCTCTTGCTCTCTCCCGTTTTCTCTCTGCCCGGTTGCCCTCGCGTCTCCCCTGTATGACATGTGGGTCCCACGGATACGTAGACCCCACATTCAACCCTCTCTGTCCTGTGAGCCCCTCTACACGAGCCACTTACATGTGGGCCCCCACTCAATAGCTCTCTCCCTAAGTCCGTGGCATGTGGGCCCAATCGTTTTAATCCCACTCCACTCACTGACTTATGGGCCCCTTGTCATCCCCTCTCTTTTCTTCACTGACATGTGGGCCCGCACAGCATATATATTTCCATTCTGAGTCTATGACCTGTGGGCCCATTTCCTCCCATTTCCTCTCCAAGACTGACATGTGGCCCCTCCCATGATCTCTCTTTGACATGTGGCCCCTCCCTTTCCCTCTCTGACATGTGGAACCCCGTCATCCCCTTTGTGTCACTGACATGAGGGCCCTACACCTCAGCTCTTCTCTCTCTAATCTTGGGCCCCACTTATCAGTAGGAATATTCCCTCGGAATATTCCTTTTTCAATTCAAATAAATTCTTTATATTTTTAGAAAAATTCCATAAACTTCAAAAATTCATATCTTTTCAACTGTAACTTTGATCGACTCCGTTCAAGTCCTAAAATTTTTCTAAAATTGAGATCTACCTCATGGCACTATTAGTTATTAATAATAGTATTTTATTTCTTGGGTTTTTGCATGTTCTTCCTTGTTATGCGTAGTCGACAACAACGGAAATTATTTCGGACACGGATTCTCGAAGATTTTGAAGACGAAGACAGAGGCAAGTCACTTCTTGAACATATTGCTCCCAGTTTATAAAATAATATTGTTTACCAAACTGCATTTTAGTGCGCACGTTAAATTGATTCGGCCTCGGTTCATGCGACGAACCGACGGATCTATCTAGTAGTTGCAATATCTGGTAGATTTGAAAAATCATATTCCTTGTCACTCCACCTCAGTGTTACCTCGGCATCCATGCTCTATGAGCATGGGTATCGACAGTTCCACTCAAATCACATATGCTGTCGAAATGAGAAAACCTGGGTTTGTAGAATCTTTTAATCCTACATGTGGTGTCGGTATGTTTATGAAATAAGAAATGTTTTGCGAGAACTCGCGATGCAAAGTGATCGCCTTGGTAGGGATGCTTTGTATTCTCATATAAGTACCTATTCCTTGGGGAATTGCAGTGACCATTATATAGTGCGACCACACGGGCGGTATGGGACTCCCCTGTCTAAGTGTTCAGCCGAAACAAGGTTACCTCGTATGCCAGTAGATGTGGAACGCTGGGATAAGGTGTTTGGGGGTGTCTCCGGGTTTCTGAGTAGAGCAAGGAAGGGAAGCTTGCCCAGTACTCGATCAAGGAGTTTGGGGTAAATTGCAAGCCGAATACTTGATTGAGATTGGCCCATCTATCGGGCATGAGGTACTCTGGGATGGCTCCTAAAAGGCCTTGTCAGGAACCTTCCTTGCTTGACCAGTAAGGGAGTAAACTTGCATCGTGTGGGAAAAGCGTACACCTCTGCAGAGATATGAACTGTTCGAACAGCTATGCCCACGGTCATGGGTGATATGAAGTGATTCCTCTAGCGTAGCTTTGTTTTTATAAAATATTTGCGAAGCATGTTTTTGGTTGGGAACTATTACCAGAATCGGCCAGGTCGGCTCATAGATGACCAGTACGTGGTTTGAAACTGTCCTGTGTGGATCGAGATGTCAGATGGCATCATAGTTAGGCTTCCCGAATGGAAGCAGTGTGCTAGTGATATGATGGCTCTAGGAGCCGAAGTTGAGATAACGAGATGGATAATATCCTAGAAAGGATGAAAGTAAAAGGAAAATAATAGAAGAGATATGAGATAAGATTTAGTCCTGAGAAGAACGAAAGTGAGAATAAACTAATAGATGATATATACTGAACCGATGTTGTGGTTCGACAGGCGGTAAACTTGACTAGAAACTTAAATTAGACAAAATCTGTTCGTCCGCTTGAGTTGTTGCAAAGCAATTCGCAGACAGGATCGAGGCGAGAGCCTCTTTCTAGTGGCACTGAGACAACCCACACCTAGAGTTTTGGAAAAGGATTTAAAATAAAATGTTTGCGAAATAAACCCTAGCCTTCCTTGATGGCCTGCATATTTACACTTTTTCCGTGACTTGCTAAGTACGTAGGTACTCAATCCATTATCTTTTTCCCTTTAGGAAGATTGAAGTTGAAGTGAAGATTAGGGTTTCTTTTCTAATCCCAAGCGATTGCTTGTGGATTGGGTTCTCGCTGCGCTGTTGTTAACACCAAAATTTGGTACGGTTTGTTATCATGTTCGGTTAAGGAAAGAGGCTATATCAGCCGATGGAAGCTAATCCAGAAGAAGCCGAATTCAGGAAGGAATCGTGAAGACCACGGCATGGCAGTTAACTATTTTATCTATAAATTAGGTAGATTTAATAATTTTTAGGAAAACCTGATCTCGTGTCTGATCAGGGTTTGTTAATTTTCCTTTTATAGTTAGGAAACTCCTGTTTCGTATCCGATCAGGACTGTATCAACTCGGGGTATAAATACGTATGCCCGGGGACCATGTAAACTATCTCTCAGATCAATACAAATTCGGCGCATCGCCACCCTTTTCGACGGGTTCTTGCTTCTCGAGCCGGGTTGCATCGGTTAGGTCCGAATTCCTGCGAGAGGGTAAGTCTCGTTACCCCGACTACCTTATCGGCTAGGACTTCCTCAGTTAGGTCCGATATTCTAGCTGATCTAGGTAGTCGGCTTACCACGGTGTATCTATTCTATCTACGGCTGCATCAGTTAAGTTTGATCTCTTAGGCCGAGTGGATATATTACATCACGCGTGCATAGATTTTATCGGCTTACTAGGGATAATTTATCATCAGTTTGTGCTGCATCGGTTAGGTCCGACCTACTAAACTGCCTGCGATAAGTTATTCCTGCTAGGTTGATAGATTGTATGCAAGCATCTTATCGGGATGTATAGCCGATAAGTTATCTTTTACTAGATAAAGCCGACTGTATTGTCTTGATTATTATTTTGATTATCTACACTATCATCGGCTTTCCAGCCGATGCACATGTTCTATTGGAAGTCGGCTGGTTTTCTATCTTTTTATATTATCGGTTCTCTAGCCGATGTACAAGTGCCATCGGCAATCGGCTGGAAGGAGTCTGTATCGGCTTGTCGGCGAACTATCTCCCTGTCGCCCTAGCTGACTCGGCACGAATGTGGTTAACGCGGCTTCTCAGAGGGTCTATTAGCTCCTGGAGGGAACTACGGGAGCGCTTCGTGGCTAATTTCCAAGGAATGTACCAAAGACCAGCGTCCGAGTATGATCTATACTAGTGCCATCAGAAGAAAAACAAGTCTCTCTGAGACTTCATCAAGTGCTTTTCTGAGAAGAGGAACTCTATCCCAAAGATCAAAGACGAGGTGGTCATCGCTGCCTTCCGCAAGGGAGTCAGGGACACTCTGTTCATCGCCAAGTTCACTCGGAAGCCTCCCAGCTCTATCAAAGCTCTATTTGACATGGCCAACAAATATGCTGATTCAGTCGACGCAGTTACCAAGGTGCTCAACGACAAGAAGGAGCCCCAACAGAAGGAGCAACAGGAGACGGACGACATGGCCTCATCTAAAGCCGAGAACTGCAAGCGCAAGTCGGAAGATATCATGGCGACAGTCGATCGCAACCAACTGTGACCCCTAAGAACGGACGACTACCAGAAGGTTATGAATGGGCCATGCCCTTTTCATCCAAAGGGGAAACATGCGGCAAAAAATTGTTTCATGCTCAAGAAATTCATCATCGAGAAAACATCCACGTCTGGTGAACCAAAAGACAAAGACAAGCCGGACTCGGGCCCAGCCGGCGATTACCGAGATCCTCAAGCTGAGCTCAATCACATATTTGGAGGGCCGTTGGCATACGAGTCCAAGCGCAACCAAAAGCTAACCGCACGGGAAGTAAACTCAGTATCCACCGACGCCCCCCAATATCTACGGTGGTCCGAGGTGGCAATCATGTTCGACGGCACGGATCACTCCGACCGAGTGGCACATCCAGGACGCTATCCACTCGTCCTGGACCTAGTTATCTAGAACATCAAGCTGGAGAAGATTCTCATCGATGGAGGAAGCACACTCAACATTCTATTCGCCAAGACACTCGATGAAATGAAGATACCTCAATCCAAGTTACGGCCGAGTACAACCCCCTTCCAGGGGGTAATCCCCAGCCTCTCTTCAACGCCACTCGACTAGATCACTCTACCGGTCACCTTTGGCATGCGAGACAATTTTCGCACGGAAAACATCTGGTTCGAGGTTGCCGACTTCAAGGCAGCCTACCATGCCAGATTCGGACGACCGGCACTTGCCAAAATTATGGCGGTACCCCACTATACCTACATGATGCTCAAGATGCCTGGAACAACAGGAGTACTCTCCCTACGCAGCGATGTCAAGCAAGCCTTCATCTACGATAAGGAGAGCTACGAGTTGGCCTAGTCGCATGAAGCTATAGTCGGACGGAGCAACATCCGACTAGCAGCAACAACTTCAAAAGAGGATGAGGAAGTTCCGGCAAAAATGACAGCCAAGTCGGGAATTTTAGCAGAATCAGAAACCAAAAAGATCCCCTTGGACCCTTCCGACCCCACCAAGACTGCACTTGTCGGGACCGGACTTGATTCCAAATAGGAAGATGAGCTCGTCACCTTCCTCTAGCCGAACAAAGATATATTTGCTTGGAAGCCTTCCGACATGCCTGGTGTACCAAGGGAGGTGATCGAGCATTTCCTCAATGTCAAGTTGGACGCCAAACCAGTCAAACAACGACTACGGCGATTCGCACAAGACCGCATGGATGCTATCCACGAGGAGATAACCAAGCTCTTGACAACCGGGTTCATCAAGGAGGTCTACCACCCGGATTGGCTGGCAAACCCAGTCTTGGTTCGTAAGAAGAATGGTAAATGGCGCATGTACGTCGACTACACCGACTTAAACAAAGCATGTTCCAAACATCCATTTGGTCTACCCAGGATAGATCAGGTGGTTGATTCAACTGTGGGATGCAAACTACTCAGCTTTCTCGACTGCTACTGCCTGAAGACTTCTTTTATCACGTCGTTTGGTGCATACTGCTATATCACTATACTGTTCGGGTTGAAATGCTGGCGCACCATATCAACATGCCATCCAGCGGTGTCTTCACACTCAACTCGGGCGCAACGTGGAGGCATATGTCGATGACATGGTAATCAAGACCAAGTTCAAGGGCAACCTCATCGATGACTTAGAAGAGACTTTTCAAAGCCTTCGAAGATTCAAGATGAAGTTGAACCCAGAAAAGAAAAGTGCGTCTTCGGAGTACCTTGGGAAAACTACTCAGTTTGATTATTTCACATCGAGGCATAGAGGTGAACTTGGAGAAGATCAACACAATCATGAAAATGGCTCCCCCGACTAGCCAGAACGACGTACAGAAGTTGACCGGCTGCATGGCGGCACTAAGCCGATTTCTTTCCAAGCTAGGCGAACAGAGCATGCCTTTGTTCAAGCTCCTGAAGAAAGTTGACAATTTCCAATGGTCGCCAGAAGCCATACAAGTCTTTGAAGACCTCAAGAAGTTTCTCACATCATCACCCGTGTTGGCATCTCCAATTCCCCAAGAACCGCTCATGCTATACCTCGCGGCAACTACTCAGGTGGTCAGCACGGTTCTGGTTGTCAAACGCGAAGAGCCAGAACATATCCAAAAAGTACAATGACCAATTTACTTCGTCAGCGAAGTCCTAGACGAATCCAAGATGCGATATCCCCAAGTCCAGAAGCTGTTGTATGGACTACTCATCACTGTCCGAAAGCTGGTGCACTAGTTTCAATCGCACCAAGTTACAATTATCACATCGTTTCCACTCGTAGATGTTCTACACAACTGCGAAGCCACCGGCAGAATCGCTAAATGGGTACTCGAGTTGATGGCGTTTGACATTGTCTTCCAACCACATATAGCAATCAAGTCTCAAGCACTCACCGACTTTGTAGCCGAGTGGACAGAAATTCAGTTGGCTGCACCTGCGGACAAGCTTGAGTACTGGACAATGTACTTTGACAGTTCTTTATGGATCGGAGGAGCAGAAGCTGACGTCACCCAACGGAGAAACACTCAAATATGTCCTTCAAATACACTTTCCAGCATCCCACAACATCGCTGAGTACGAAGCACTCATTCATGGGCTCCATATTGCCATAGCGCTCGGTATCCGACGATTGGTGCTTCGCGGGGATTCCCAACTAGTGGTGAACCAAGTCATGAAAGACTAGACGTGCTTGGACGACAACATGGCGGCATACTGTCATGAAGTGCAGAAGTTGGAGAGCAAGTTTGATGGACTGGAAATCACACACGTTTTGCGCCAATACAATGAAGCCGCATACGAGCTAGCCAACATGGGATCCAAGCGTCAAGTATTCCCGACTAGAGTTTTGTCGAGTAGCTACTAGAGCCATCAGTCAAAAAAAAGCCTGATCCTGTACAGTCGGGGGGCTAAGCCTACACCAGAACCAATGGAAGTGCTAACCATCTCTCAAGACTAGCGGAGTCCAATCATTTGATTCCTACTGGAAGATGAGCTCCCAGAAAATCGCAATGAAGCCGAGCAAGTTAAACATCGGAGCAAGAGCTTTATCATAGTCAGAGAAGACTTATATCGTCGAAGTGCATCCGGAGTCCTTATGCGCTGCGTCACACCTAAAGAGAGTAAGTAGATACTACAATTGATCCACTCGAGCATCTGTGGCAACCATGCTACATCAAGGCGTTAGTCGGAAAGGCTTACAAACAAGGTTTCTTTTGGTCAACTGTGGTTGCCGACGCCAAAGACATAGTTTGAACATGCGAGGGATGCCAATTTTTCACTCGGCAAACTCATCTACCAGCTCAAGAGTTGCAGACCATCCTAATATCTTGGCCCTTTGCAGTCTAGGGGCTTGATATGGTTAGGCCGTTCAAAAAGATGCCAGGAGGGTTCACACATCTGTTTGTCGCTGTGGACAAGTTCACAAAGTGGATTGAGGCAAAACCTGTTGCTATCATCATTGCGGCCAGGGCAAAAGACTTCATTATGAGTATTGTCTACCGATTTGGAGTCCCCAATTGCATAATAACGGACAACAGTACTCAATTCACCGGCAGCATTTTCCAAGATTTCTGTGACGAATTTGGCATAAAGATTTGTTCTGTTTCTATGGCTCACCCACGGAGTAATGGGCAGGTCGAGCGTGCAAACGATATGGTCTTAGAAAGTATCAAGACTAGGGTGTTCTACCGACTATAACCATATGCAGAGCGATGGGTACAAGAACTCACATCCGCTCTTTGGTCACTTCGAACCACGATCAGTCAGGCAATAGGGCAATTCCCTTTTTTCCTAGTCTATGGTGTTGAGGCCGTGTTACTAACCGAGTTGAAGTTCATCTCTCCGCGAGTCTAGGCCCACTTTGAAGACAAATCAAATGAAGACCGACTGGTCGAGCTAGATTAGTTGGAGGAAGCAAGGGACATCGCCACAATCCAATCAGCAAGATATCTTCAAGGCTTGCATCGTTATCGCAGTTGTAATGTTCATGACCACGCTTTTTCGGTGGGTGATCTTGTATTAAGAAAAATACAAACCACCAAAGACATGCACAAATTATCTCCCTTATGTGAGGGGCCGTTCATTATCGCTGAGGTGAGATGCCCAGGGGCTTACCGACTAAAGACCGAAGATGGTGTCCTGATCAATAACTCATGGAACATGGAACATAGAACAACTACGTCTTTTCTATACCTAATCATTGTATTATGATCAATTCATATATATGAATAAAGTTTTTTACTCTGACTCACTACGCCAATTGTTTTCAACCAAGTAGTGAGTCGGGGGCTACATGATGATATCACATCTTTTGTTATTGTTCAAATCAAACTCGAGTCTGTTTTATCTAAGTCATGAAGTCTCATAACGATTATACTAACTACTGTTGAGTATAGACTTGATGGATAAATGCTTTTTGAGTTGGCTCTCATCGCTCGGTATGTTTTGGCTAAGTCGGATAAGACTAATGATGACTAGGATAACTGAAGCACTTGGATAGATGTCTACAACAATACAAAAGCACATGTATTTACAATATATAAAATTGCAAATATTTTCCATACACAACATACTTAAGAGTTTCTTTCATTAGCAGTACAGTCATAGCAGCTACTCTTCAGCTATTGCCTTAGCAATCGGCTTGGCCAAGTTGATCAATTCTAGCGCTCGCTATGGAGTTGTGCCATCAGCAAATCCCTCGTCGACCGCCTCGATATCCACTCGGGGATAAAGGGACTGGGTAATACCCAGGGTGGCATGCTCTGTAATATAAGTCCTCAAGACCGCCAGAGCTGCTTGAAGCCATTGAAGAATGTTAGTTGGCGAGCTAGAACTGGGGCTAACCTCCTCCTGCTGCATGATATCCAGAAGAGACTTGGCAGAATCCACGAAAGAGTCAAACTATGACTGTACTTTAACCTTGTAGCCTGTCACACAAAAACAGGTTAAAAGAAGGTCTGGCAATTCAGCCGACTAGAACTCAGAAGCAGACAAGCTACTTACCTGCAAACTCAGTGTCAACCTTGGACTTCGCTTTTCAAGATTTTCATGTTCTTTCTTTAGACGTTCAATTTCCAAGGACTGATTATGCATGGTTGTCGCATGAGCTGCAGTCGGTCATATACAAGAGGTCAGCGATGCGAAGAAACTATGAGTAGCTACTCGGGTGATAGAATGACTTACCCTGGATGGTCCCAATCTTCTCCCATTGTTTGTCGCGCAGTTTATTTACTGCATCTCCTAGCCAATTCTCCTTCTCCTTGCTTGTGCGCTGAAGTTCATCCTTCTCAGCCTAGAGTTGTGTAAATTGTGTGATCTGAGGAGTAAGCCTGGCAAATGCCTGACTCATCCTCTCATACCAGGCAATGGTTTTCTGCAACAAGACAATACATTCTCAACATGGCAATCATCTACAAAGATGTACAACTGACAACGAAGCTGAGTTAACACTAGTCAGGCTGCTTACCTAGACCTGTCCGAAGCCTTGATGATGGTCTCATATAGCTCGATCCGCTTCTTTTTGGCTGCTTCTTCATCTAAAGTTAGAGTATCCACACTCCCATCAGGGTTAGTCCAATGGAACACCCTTAGAGGATTACGCGGTGGGGCTCCAAGCCTGGTGAAGCCGCCTTCTTTAGAAGAAGGTGATGATGGAGGAGAGGGAGTTGGTGGCCTTGGGTCTACAGGAAGAGTTGATTATGCGGTGGGCTCAACGACGAGATCGGCAGCCGGCTCTGTGGTTTCTCGGCTGGGTGAAGTAGGCAGTTCAGCCGAGTGTGTTGTTTCACCCTCGGGGGTTGGGGCAACACTCGGCTCAGGTTGTGGTTCCTCTGCTTCACCCCAGTTGGGGCTGGGTCAGCGACGGGGGTTGGTGATCTGGCCTCTTTGGGTCAACGTCATTTGGCTTCCTACAGGTCCACGCAGCAATCAAGACATTGCAATTTACTTCAAACTACTTGAAGACATAAGACTACATACCTCTTGGAAGTCTTAAACCTCCACCCCTGTGTATCGCGGGGGGGAGGCAGTTGGCGAAGAGCCCGAAAGCTTATTCCTTGGGGTCGTGTCAGCTGGTACTAGGCTGGATGGCGTAGCACCAAGTGGCGGGCAAGTCGGGCTAGTCGGCGCTACACTCAGTGTAGTCGGCTGGGTCAATGGTGTGGCAGGCACTGCAGTTGGGGCCGATGGGGCCATGGCAGGTGTCGGATGTTACGTCCCTTCTAACTCCCCTCGCAAGCTCCCGCTTGGGCCTCTCGCCTCGGCCTAGCTCCCACGTGCTCCGCCCGACCGCCTCCCAGCTGGCCCGAGTCGCTTGTGCCTTGGGTCGCCTTGCCCCCATTGGCCAGTGTGGCTGTCGCCCCTACTGACGCTGACAAGTGGGACCCGCTTGTTAGGGTCATCTTCAACCTCCAGCCATCCAGCTCCTCTCCCCGGCCGAAAACCCTAATGCCGCCACCCCAAAATTCGATTTCCCCACTTGAGTTTCTTCCAAATTAATTAGGGGGAATTAATCACCATTCCTTCCTCTTTAATTCCCCCTTACTAGCCCCTCCATTTTTGCCCTTAATCACCGGTTATGCCGCCCATGGTCCTCTCAATCTTCCATGGCTACCGGCCAAAACACCGCCTCCATTTCCTCCTCCCTCGCAGCCAATCCTCCCTCCTCCTTGGCTATAAGAGGTCGGCTTCCTCCTCCTCCTCCCCCCTTTCTCCCTTGGCTCGAGCTCCCTTGCCAGCACACCGTCTTACCCCGTCATCCTCTCTCCCCGTCACGCTGAATATTCTCCAGCCGCCTCCCTCGCCTTGCTGGAGCACCGCCCAGCCTCACCATCTTCACCACAGACACCGCGATGACGAGCTCTCCCTCGGCCTCACCTCGTCACTGTGCGCTAACCACTGGAGCCATCTTGCCCTTGTCGTCCCGAAGCAATGCCACCACCTCGGAGCTCCGTAGCCGTCGTATGCTCCCCGCTCGTTGTCACCGTCCTTCCACCATCTCTGTATAGTGGTGAGGACCCCCTGCTTCGTCTCCCGTGCCCGTCGCCACCATGCCGATGGCCATCAGCGATGACTATCAGCACGGGCACGCCACCATTTTCTTCTTCCCCCGGCTGGCTCACCGGCGATCCCCCGTCAGCACCCCGTGGCTAACATGTGGGCCCCCCTTTGCTCTACGTCCTCATCGATCATTGCCATTGGATCTTAGTGCCCGATCTAGTCCGTCCATCCCCGTGAACCCTCTCTGTGGACCGGGTTTTCGGTGGACTTATGGACCAGCCTGTGGACCCCACATGTTAGTGAGTCTGAGGTCTCCCCTCTCTCTCCCCTCGCTGTGGAGGCCATGGGCCCCGGGTACCTTATGGAAAGCATTGTGGCCACTCGGATAGAGTATGGGCCTGATCATGTAATTAAGGATACAGTAGAACTCAGCATATGTTACCTTGCAAGATAAGGAGAGGGATATAGTCCTAGCCGGTTACGTTGTATTCCTAAAAGGAAATCCTCTGGTCAAATCCCATTGGGATTCCTATCATGTAACCTTACCTCCTCAGTATATAAGGGGAGGTAAGGAGCCCCCTAGGGTAGAAGAAAGATTGATAGATCGACACAACCAATCTCATCAGAGAAACCTCAAAGGCAATACATAATAGCTAGAAGTAGGGTATTACCTTACCCTGAGAGCCTGAACCAGGATAAACTCATTTCGTATTCCTTTGCAATCCATCAAGTTTAGGTCTTGCGAATAGCCCTATATAATTATTGCCGATACAAAGCATCAGTTGGCGCACCAGGTAGGGGCTTCGTCGAGATCATTGTCATCAAGCCTGATGGATCCAATCACCAGAGTCGATGGCGTCAAGTTCAACCCCGGGCAAGCGATCAGCTTTGGGAGCCTTGACTTCATCACCGACAACTTCAGCAACCTCACCCTGTCCAATTCGGTCTCGACCCGATCGGCCAGGAACCAGGCCGACCCAGCGCCAGTCGGCTTACTCAATGCCACGGCAATCTTCTGTGATTTGCTATGATGATTCCCAAGACACACGGGTCCAGGGACAACTCTTTTTCCCGATGTTTGACTTAGACTCGGCCATGAGCCGGCCGAGATCAAGCTAAGGGAGGAGGAGATTGTCAACTTCCCGCTCGGACTCGGCAACACCGCGGATGTCTTCGATTCAACTCCAATGCGGCAGACCCAATCATCTGGAATTCAACTCGGATATGGCCTAGAGCCACTCAAGATCGGATCCAGGGAAGTTGGGGTTGTGATTACCCCGTTAAACTACTCAGAGTCCGACTCCCAGTCAAACAGCAGCTCGGGGAGGTTTTCTCCACCACGAGAGATGTTCATGGCATCAAAGGGATCAACCCCGGACCAAGATGCACGCCGACTATGCGATCAGCAAGAGGAGGAAGCCCATTGACTACGTGAACAGCAAAAGGAGAACGCGCGACGCCTGTAAGGCGAACGCGACGCTCGCAACAACAACTTGCACAAGGCAGGGCGGACTGCCCAACAAGAGATCCTCCAAACCCAAGTGGGTGACCACGACGTCTTCGTGACCCCACAGCAGAACATCGTGGCCACTGCCACGCTGTTAGACACCTTGTAGTTTGGGCCTGATCACTAGGCTACCCCGACTATTGCAAGGATCAAAGCAATGATAACTGCTGCAGCATGTCAACAACGACAGTAGTCTGGAGACACGCTCATACCATCAAACAAGATGGCTTCAGATGCAGCAACCTCGTCCGCTTTAGCATGGCGCCAAGTGGCTGGCTCTAGTCAACACCACTTGGACACCCATCATACATCTCTCAGCAACCGAAACAACGACCGACAGCGGTATCACCATGAGGAGCGCCTGGATAACCAGGATGCTCGGGGACGGCTATGACAGGATCTCCGCCATGACATCAATGCTCGATGCTGGGAACACGAGGAAGACGAACGTTGCCAACTTGAGGACGAACGTGAGCGCTTTAGCCTACACCATGAGCACTTTCATCACTGCAGTCGGAGTCGGAGCCCTCACCTAGTTGAAGGAGTTCCAGCATTCACCCATGAGCTGTAACAAGTCGACTAGCCATCCGGTTTCAAGCCGACTGGTATAGAAAAGTACGACAGCAAGACTAACCCGGAGTCCTAGCTGACCGTGTATACTTTGGCAATCCGTACGGCTGGAGGCGATCACAAGGCCATAGCTAAATATCTACCGGTCGCCCTGTGTAATGCCCAGAAATTCGTAATCAGAATTCTGAACATTCCTGTGTATTAAATCCCTGTCCAGGAAAGCTAGGGTACACAATACCAAGTTGCCATACAGAGTGCGTCTTACAAACAAAATAAAATTGTCTTACATAAATGTAGCGGTAAATATAAATAAAGCCTATATACAGCTGGCCAAGCGGGGGCTTTCAATCCACAGATGTCTTGCTGGCGGATCCAACCTATTCCTCCTGATGATCCTCGTCGGACAGGTACTCCACCACTGAGAGGGGAAAGGGAGCAAGACTGAGTACCACCCACAGTACTCAACAAGTCACACCCGCAAATATGCACAATGCACGGGAGACAAAGATAAGCTAGGGGTTTATTTGCGTAAAAGCAATTGCAAATAATAGTAGTTCGCAAACAGTAAAAGGTTGATTAATTGAACAATATTAATCTTCCACTGATCAATGTTACACCACGTTAACCAGGCCCAACCATCCATCCTAACACTATAGCAAATTTTCATGTCAATTTATTATAGTGAGACTAATCACAGTGAGTCTTGACCAAGATGCCCATGACCGCGGGGGCAACTATTCGAAAAGATTTACTCTGATCAGAGGTGTACAACTGTACCCACAAGACACAGCCCCACACACGTTCCCGTCTGCCAGCGTGTCACCACGACACCCCACGAGAGGTTGTGACAGAACAGTTCACGCAACCTCTCCCTAACCATCCACACCACGCTGAGGTTGCACTTGCCAACAGGACACCCCATATTGGCCAAGCTACCCCCCTTGCGCCACAATGGATCTGGAAGCCGATCAACCCAACCCCGAGCCAACCCAACTCCATCACGCCCATTCTCACAAACGGTGCCTAGGAGAGGGAGAAGAAACGCTACAAGCCCAGTCGTTGCCCACGCTGGCTTGTGGAATGTACAATTAATTGCCCAAGGGGTTCCCGCGAACTGGCCCTTAATTGCCATGGGTGCGACCAACAAAACCCATGCACCCACAGCCCACCATTAAGGTCAAATTTTAGTAATTTAACATCAACATATCCAAAGTTCCCTTTCCCGACATCGAGTCAAACCATAAATGTAAATTAAAGTATTTAAATCCCCATGTGAGCTAAAGGTTTCTAAGCAGGGCTAAGCATCCTAACAATAGCCTATAGTCATATTATTACCTAGCTACAAAGGTGTACAGGTGAAATAAAGTCAGAGCAATTAAAATTGCATTTATATAGGTCACCCTTCCCACATGAAATGATGAAATAATGCATGTTTATTAATTTAAAACAATAATTTGCAATAAATAGATATAAAATGATCAAGGAAATGATGTGACTTACCTTGCTCTGGCTCGGTGAACTCGGTAATGACTTCGTAGTAAACTACAGGGTCGACTGCATCGGTTTCTAAAGCAAACAAAGCACAAGCAATTAAAAAAGTACATGTAGACACTGAAACAGGGGCTAAAAATATTTTTAAAGGATTCTTGACATTTTTCTAGATTTAATGAAATTTGGATGGAATTAATCGGAGCACGTATGAATTAGTTATGAATTTTAGAAGTTTTACTGTGATTTTTCTATGCAAAAACTATTTCTAAACGATTTATTGCACATTAACAAGGATTTAATGCATCAGTGGACCACGGGTTAGTGGTGCCTGAGAGTGCGGCGCACAGTGGATGCAGTCCACGCGCGTGCGACCGCGGACACAAGTGCACGAGTGATCCCGATCTGCCGAGGCAAATCGGATGGCTTGCATCAAGTCGGGACCGAACCCCGCTGGCACGCGTGGTGTGGCAACGGTGCACGCGGCCCGATGGACGTGGCTGGTGACCATCCGGTGCGGCGGAGGGCAGCGGCGAGCGGCGGAGGAGATGAGGAATGCGACCGAGTGCTCACCGAGTTGTGGCGATGGATGAAGAGTGGCGAACGACGGCGATCAGAGGGCATTGGCGGCGGCGAGGTTCGGGAAAACGATGGTGGTGGCGTTCTGGCAGCTCAAGGTGACGACGGAGGCACGAATGAGGTACGAGAGATCTTGGCGAAGGTGTGGAAC
This sequence comes from Oryza meyeriana var. granulata, assembly GCA_003991445.1. NCBI lineage: Eukaryota > Viridiplantae > Streptophyta > Magnoliopsida > Poales > Poaceae > Oryza > Oryza meyeriana. The sequence goes on along the minus strand of RYFJ01002013.1, from coordinate 91,226 downwards.
GTGTTAGGAGAGAAAAAGACCAAGTGGGTTGACGGAAATCCGTGGCCGACGGCCGGCGGAGAGGCTTACCGAAAGGGACGATGGAGAGAATGGAGTTCCGGCAAGAATCCAAGGCGGCCGGTGGCGAAACAGGACGCAGCGGGGTGCGGCTAAGCTAGCGAGAGCGAGCATGATAGTCGTCGGCGGCTGTAGCGACAGTGACGTGCAACTGGAGTCAGCGGAGCGCGGCGGCGATTCGGTAACTCGGTGCGGAGGGTGTCAGAGTACTAGGAAGATGGGGGCAACTGAGGGAAAAGTGAGGGCGAAGCATGGGGAGGCTTTTTATGTACTCGGCTGCGGGAGTTCGTGGCCGGGTTGGTCGACTTTCACGAGGAAGTGGGGCGGCGGCGATGGCGGGATCGGAGAAATTCGTCCGCGGACGTGCACGAAGAAAGCGGAGGAGTGGCGGAATGGATAGGCGACCGCGTCCGCGTTGTTTGAACCACGTGCGAGGGCGGGAGAACGTGGGCCGAGGCGGAATCGTATGGTGGGGCGAGCGGATGCCCTCCGACCGATTCGGCCGGAGGTTGAAGACGGGTTTGACGTGTGGGCCCCGGTCCCAAACGTCAGCAGGAGGAGAGCAGAGAGGCGGAACGGCTCCCAGACAAGCAGGGCCTGGTTGGCAGAGAGAGGGTGGGGGGGCCGCGGGGATAAGTGAGCTGACAGGCAGGCCCTGGCTGGCAGTGGGTCGGAAAGTGGGGCGCGCGCGGCGAGCGGCTGACAGGTGGGATCCACGGGGAGGCGCGCGTGGCATGGGCCGCGGTAGGCCAAGGAACAGGACTGGGCCGGCGGCCCGGCAGGAGGAAAAAGAAAGAAAAAGAGTAAGGGAAAGAAAAAGAAAAGAAATTTATTAAAAATACTTCCAGTGATCTAAAAATTCTAGTAAAATTCTTGTTAGTGTATTTTGGCTAGGAGAATATAGGAAAGATATTCCCAGGCCTGATAATTTATTATTTTTCATTTTACTTATTTAATTAATTCCCTAGGCCTTTTAAAATAATTTCTTTGGGGCCTTTTCTTTAATATATTTTGTGTGGCTCTATTTAAGGGGAAAACTCATGGTGTGACAAACCTACCCCCCTTAATTGGAATCTCGTCCTTGAGATTCTGACATGCTGGTGAAGAGGTGCAGATGGGTGGACTTCAGTTCATCCTCTCGTTCCCATATGGCTTCTTCCTCTGAATGATGGATTCACTATACCTTGCAGAACCTGATCACCCGGCTTCGGATGTTCCTTTCACTGATCTCCAAGATCCGAATCGGCCTTTCCACATAGGTGAGGTCTTCCTAGATCTCAATCTGCTCTAGATTGGCCTGTTCTACTGGTATCCTCAGGCATTTCTTCAGTTGTGACATGTGGAATACATTGTGTATACCTGCCATTGATGCTGGAAGATCCAACTGGTATGTAATTTTGCCTTTCCGAGCTAGCACTTGGTAGGGTCCCACGAAACGCGGGGCTAACTTCCCTTTGGTTTGGAACCTGTGTACAACGCGGAGTGGTGTGATGCGAAGATACACATAGTCTCCTTCCTCGAAGCTCAAGTCTCTACGACGGTTGTCAGCGTAACTCTTCTGTCTTGACTAAGCTGTCTTTAATCATCCCCGGATGATGGCCACTTTCTCTTCCGCCTCTTTGAGCGCATCGGTCCCAACTACCTGGTGTTCGCCTGTCTAATCCTAGAAGAGGGGTGTACGACACTTCCTGCCATACAGAGCTTCGAACGGTGCCATCTGCAGGTTGGCTTGATAGCTGTTGTTATACAAGAACTCCGCGTAGGGCAGACTCTTTTCCCAAGTCCCACCAAGAGCACAAGCCCTCAGCATATCCTCCAATATCTGATTGACTCTTTTAGTTTGTCCGTCTGTTTGGGGATGGTAGGCTATGCTAAAATTCAGTCGGGTTCCTAGTTCTGCTTGCAGCTTCTGCCAAAACTTGGAAGTGAACTGACTACCACGGTCAGATACAATCCTCTTGGGTACTCCATGTAAACACATTATGCGGGCCATGTAGAGTTCTGCCAGCCTCTTGCCTGAGTATGTTGTGTGCACTGGGATAAAATGGGGGACCTTGGTGAGCCGATCCATGATCACCCTGATCAAGTCGTATCTTGAAGATGTGCAGGGTAAACCGGTGATGAAGTCCATCCTAATCTCTTCCCACTTCCACTCTGGGACTCTAAGCGGTTGTAAAAGTCCTGCAGGTCATTGGTGTTCTACTTTGACTCGCTGACACACATCACAAAGTGCCACAAATTCCGCGATTTCTCTTCTCATGCTGACCCACCAAAACTTCATCTTGAGGTCTTGGTACATTTTAGTGCTTCTAGGATGAATGGAGTACTGCGTCTCATGAGCTTCCCGAAGTATTAAGTCTTTGAGTTCCTTACTCTCTGGAATGCACAATCGTTCTCCCATCCAGACTGTCCCATTTTCATCTTCCGTGAAGCCCTGGGCCTTTCCAACTCTCATGTTCTTCTTGAGTTCTTCAATCTTTGGATCAGTTGCTTGTGCCTCACGAACTTGATCGAAGAGTGTGGGCTGGGCCTCTAGGGCTGCCACGAATCTAGGGTCAACGATGCCTAGGTTCAGATGTTCGAACTCCTGCTACACTTCGTTGCACAATGTCTCTGCTCGAGCGGTATTGCAGTGACTTTTCCTGCTCAAAGCGTCTGCCATGACGTTGGCTTTTCCCGGGTGGTAGTGTATTCCCACATCAGAATCTTTAATCAACTCCAGCCATCTTCTTTAACGGAGATTTAGGTCAGGCTGGGTAAATATGTATTTCAAACTCTTGTGGTCCGTGTAGATCTCACTGCGGTTACTGATGAGGTAATGCTGCCAAATCTTCAAAGCATGAACCACTGCAGCCAATTCCAGGTCACGTGTCGGGTAGTTGCCCTCATGGGGGCACAACTGGTGGGACGCATAGGCTACCACTCTGCCTTCTTGCATCAGCACACATCCTAGCCCTTAGCGAGATGCATCGCAATATACCTGGAAATCTTTTTTGGGATCTGACAAGATCAGGACTAGTGCCGAGACTAACTTCCTTTTGAGTTCTTCAAAGCCGCGGTTGCACTCGACTGTCCAAACAAACTTTACGTCTTTCTTCAACAATTCAGTCATGGGTCTCGCAATCTTTGAGAAGTTTTCGATGAACCGGCGGTAATAGCCCGCGAGTCCGAGAAAACTCCACACATGTGTCACTGTCTTGGGCATTTTCCAATTGGTAACTGATTCCACATTTGTTGGGTCCACAACAACTCCCTAGGCGGTGATGATGTGCCTTAGGAACTGTACTTCTTTCAGCCAGAAGTCGTACTTGCTAAACTTGGCATACAACTAGTTCTCTCTCAGATTCTTGAGAACCAACCGGAGATGTTGCTCATGTTCTTCTGCTGATTTCGAGTAGATGAGGATGTCATCGATGAAAACCACCACGAACTTGTCTAGAAACTCCATGAACACCATGTTCATCAGATTCATGAAGAAGGCTGGTGTGTTTGTCAGTCCAAAGGACATAACAGTGCACTCATACAGCCCATACTGAGTGGTGAAAGCTGTCTTTGGAATATCCTCTTCTCGAATCCTCAGCTGATGATAGACTGATCGTAGGTCTATCTTGGAGAAGACAGTGGCACCCTCCAGTTGATCGAAGAGGTCGTCAATCCTTGGCAAGGGATACTTGTTCTTGATCATGACGTCGTTTAGTGCACGATAATCCACGCACATCCGCTTTGTTTTGTCTTTCTTCTCCACGAAGATGACCGGTGCACCCCAAGGCAACGTGCTTGGTCGGATGTAACCCTTCTGTAGCAGGTCGTCGACTTGCTTCTTGATTTCTGCTATCTCATTTGGTGCCATTCTGTACGGCCTTTTGTAAATAGACGCTGTTCCTGGTGCCAAATCAATTCTGAACTTGATTTCCCTTTCTGGAGGCATCCCCGGTAGATCTTTCAGGAACACATCCGGGTACTCTCTTACTATCAGGATTTTCTCTATTTTCCGATCTGGCTTCTTTCCACTTTCAGATTGTTGCTCTACTGCGACCTATTTTAGGCTTGCTTCCTATCTTTGTGGCACTGACGACTTGAAGGTAACTGTCTTTCCTTCCGGATTGGTCACTGTAACAGTGCGGTCAGTGCAGTTGATTACTCCTTTGTGTCGGGTCAACCAATCCATCCCTAGGATGACATCTAGGTCTTTGAATTCTAGGAGGATAAGATTGGCTAGAAAAGGTGATCCTTGGATTTCTAGACTTACTGAAGGGCTATAGTGAGCTGTCGTCATGCGGTTCCCTGGGGTGTGAACCCGCATGGGGATCTTAAGTTCCACTATTTTTATCCCATGTGTCCCCACAAATTTCTTGGATATGAACGAATGCGTTGCACCAGAATCAAAATGTACCGTTGCAGGTATTGAGTTTACGAGAAACGTACCTAGTACCACTTTTGGTGCAGCCTGCGCCTCTTTCGCGGAGACGTGGTTAACACGCCCCTTTATCACTTGCTGGTTAGCGTTGGGGTTCTGGGGAGCTACAGGCCTGGGTCCCATGCGCTTCAGTTTCGGGCACTTGTCAACGAAGTGGCCCAGCTCGTTGCAGTTGAAGTAGATGAGAGTCTTGCCCCCACTGTCCTTCCGTGGCTGGCCTTGCTGTGCTGGTGCCATTGGTGGGTGCAGAGCGGGGTGACGGTTGTGCTGCCCGCTATTGTTGCTGCTACCTCCAAAGTGCCCTGGTTGGAACGGGCATTGCTGGCGAATGATCATGGTGGAAGGTCCACCCTGATGCCCCAGCATCACCCTTGGCCTCTGGTGCTGTCCCTGATGAACCTGGAACTGGGCCACCTTCCACTTGCGATCCATCTTGTTGCGCTGATTTTCCTGGTGGATCGCCTTGTCCACCAACTTCTCAAAGTCAGGGTAGTCACTGAAGAGAAGTTGGTTGGTCAGCTCGTTGTCGAGTCCCTCCAGGAACTTCTCCTGCCTCTCCGCATCGATGCCAATGTCCTCTAGCGTGTAACGCGCCAAGCGGTTGAAGTCATGGTGGTACTCCGTGACTGTCTTGCTTCCCTGCACCAAGTCCCTGAACTCCCTCTTCTTCTGTGCCACAATGCCGGCCGGACTCTAGGACTTCTGGAAGTTGTGGCAAAATTCAGCCCAAGTGATCTCTGTTGTGGCGGTGCGGGTCACAAGGAAATTGTCCCACCAAGCTGAGGCGTGACCCTGGAGTTGGTGCGTGGCGAAGGCGATCTTTTCTTGGTCGGTGCATTGGAGGAGGTTGAGCTTCTTCTCGATCACCAACAGCCAGTCATTAGCATTCATGGGGTTGGTGGTGCTGGAGAAAGTAGGTGGCTTGACCCTCAAGAACTTAGGGCTTAGACTGGGGAGCGAAGGTTGGGATGTGAGGTTGCTGGTGTTGCTGCTGTAGGTTGTTTTGCTACATCTGCTGCATCATAATCGCCATCATCTAATTCTGGTTGGCCAGAACCTGGGCGAGTGTCGGGTTATCAGGTAAAGGAGGTGGCATGTGTTAGGGAGCCCCGTTGTTCTGTGGCATTCCATCCTGTTGATTTGTTGCACTGGCATCGCTGGCAGTGCGGTTACCATTCCTAGTGTTGACCATCTGAAGGGGGATGGAAATGGAAGGTACGAAGGAAAACAGGTGGCTCAGAAACAGGAGTGATAATTAAGTGACTGAATTAAATTAACTGAAGTGTATAGTTTGGAAACATAGCAAAACTAATTCAACTCTTAACTGAGGCAGCCATACCACAACAAACGGTATGAACCACCAATTACCCCAAAGCAAACATCCTGCCATTACAACTAAACATGACATCAAACTAGAAAAACGACAAAGCTAAGGATGGCGCGCCTAGTGCTCTGAACGGCTCCTGCGATCGTCCGAGTTGTACTCCGGCTTCTGCTCGTCACCCACCTCGTCGTCGATGCGGGTCCTAGATCCACTCACGTAGTCCTCATTACCATGAGCCGACGAACTGCCTCGCTATGGGTGCGGGATCTGCTGGGGGAACTGCTATCGTCAGTGGAGGTGAAGCCCCCGTGGATGCTGGTACCTCCCTAAGAGTTGCCATCGCTTGACAACGCGCTGATCATACCGCCGATCGGTGTTGGCGCGGGTGCTGGAGCTGGTGCTGGTGCAGGAGCTAGCGGTGCGTGTGGCCTGTTCCTGGGGGCCAACTGAATACGCATCGGAGGGAGGTCCTCTTCCTCGGGGTCAGATGGATCCTGGCCCCACCGGGTGGCGGCTGTCCCTTCAACTCCACGACCTCCTTCTTCAGGCGGTCGTTCTTGTTCTGGAGACCAATGATGGTCATCCTGTTGGCATCCTCCATGTCGTGGGCTGCACGCACCTAGTTGGTGTGCATGTAGTCCATGGCCCAGATCGCCCGCCTCATGTGGATGATGGTGGTGTCGTTCTCATCGTCAACCTGCTAGAAGGTGCTGTAGACCTGGTAGTGGGCCCGGCAGGGGAGGTAGCGGTAGGCGGTGGTGCGGAGGGTAGAGTGGTGCCTCCGGCATAGCTCTCTAATCAGATGGAAAACCGACTCTTGGCAAGCATGATCATAGGTTCACCGCTGATCTCAACCTCCATAGCTGGTAGGTGGTATAGTTCGCCTGGCAACTCCAAGCGAACATGGTGGGGAGCTCACCCTCCATGGGCTCCACGGTGGTGTACTCCAGGGCGTGACTGTACCCCAAAGTGAAGCTCATCGTGTGAAGCTCTTCCACAAATCCGCCCATGTTGGCACCGCGTTGGTTGGGGAGGTTGTCCATCTATATAAGGCAAGGAGAGGGAATCAATGTATGCTCAGATCCAAATAAAGTGAAGGATAACCAATTTGAAAATAAATAACAATTTTATGCATGAAATAATTTTAATATAAACTTTATTGAGAATCCGACGAAATAGTAACGAATTGGTTTGAAATAATAAGGGCAAAGCGAGTAAAGAACATTTTATGCATGCTTAAAATAGTACCTCTCCCGATAACCAATGTTTTCCCCAAAATTTGGACACCTTTGTCATAACCCTCGAATAAAATCTCTACCCTACCTTTGACCTGACTACTAAAATTTTGATCAAATAAAGATCAATATTTTATCCCAATCCGAGAACCAATTCCCAATTTCCCAAAATAACTCCAAATGCAAGAAACATATGCAAATGAGAATTTCAGAGGGCTCTTAGGGTTTCCATTTGGCAAGTCCTCGGTCAAGTTCGGCTCTGATACCAACTTATAACGCCCAGAAATTCGTAACCAGAATTCTGAACATTTCTGTGTATTAAATCCCTGTCCAAGAAAGCCAAGGTACACAATACCAAGTTGCCATACAGAGTGTATCTTACAAACAGAATAAAATTGTCTTACATAAATACAGCGGTAAATATAAATAAAGCCTATATACAGCTGGCCAAGCGGAGGCTTCCAATCCACAGGCGTCTTGACGGCAGATCCAGCCTAGTCCTCCTGATGATCCTCGTCGGACAAGTACTCCACCACTGAGAGGGGAAAGGGAACAAGACTGAGTACCACCTACAATACTCAACAAGTCACACCCGCAAATATGCACAATGCACGGGAGACAAAGATATCAGCCAGGCTACCCCCCTGCGCCACAATGAATCCGGAAGCCAATCAACCCAACCCCGAGCCGACCCAACTCCATCACGCCCATTCTCACCAATAGTGCCTAGGAGAGGGAGAAGAAACGCTACAACCCAGCCGTTGCCCACGCTGGCTTGTGGAATGTACGATTAATTTCCCAAGGGGTTCCTGCGAACCGGTCCTCAATTGCCATGGGTGCGACCAACAAAACCCATGCACCCACAGCCCACCATGAAGGTCAAATTTTAGTAATTTAACATCATCATATCCAAAGTTCCATTTCTCGACATCGAGTCGAACCATAAATGTAAATTAAAGTATTTAAATCCCCATGTGAGCTAAAGGTTTCTAAGCAGGGCTAAGCATCCTAACAATAGCCTCTAGTCATATTATTACCTAGCTAAAAAGGTGTACAGGTGGAATAAAGTCAGAGCAATTAAAATTGCATTTATATAGGTCACCCTTCCAACATGAAATGATGAAATAATGCATGTTTATTAATTTAAAACAAATAATTTGTAATAAATGGGTACAAAATAATCGAGGAAACGATGTGACTTGCCTTGCTTCGGCTCGGTGAACTCGGCAACGACTTCGTAGTAAACTGGAGGGTCGACTACGTTGGTTTCTAAAGCAAACAAAGCACAAACAATTAAAAAAGTACATGTGGACACTGAAACAGGGGCTAAAAATATTTTTAAAGGATTCTTGACATTTTTCTGGATTTAATGAAATTTGGATGGAATTAATAGGAGCTCATAGGAATTAGTTATGAATTTTAGAAGTTTTACTGTGATTTTCCTATGCAAAAACAATTTCTAAACGATTTATTGCGCATTAACAAGGATTTAATGTGTTAGCGGACCACGGGGCCGGCGCTGACTGGCGGGACCCACAGGTCAGTGGCGCATGAGAGTGCGGCGCACGGTAGATGCAGTCCATGCGCATGCGACCGCAGATACAAGCGCACGAGCGGTCCCAATCTGCCGAGGCAGATCGGACGGCTTGGATCAATTCGGGACCGAGCCCCGCCATCACGCTTGGCGCGGCGGAGGGCAACGACGACCGGCAAAGGAGGTGAGGAATGCAACCGAGTGCTCACCAAGGTGCGGCGATGGATGGAGAACAGCGAACAACAACGATCAGAGGGGATTGGTGGCGGCGAGGTTTGGGAAAACGACGGCGGTGGCATTCCGGCGGCTCAAGGCGACGATGGAGGCATGAACGAGGTGCGGGAGATCCTGGCGAAGGTGTAGAACGTGTTAGGAAAGAAAAAGACCAAGTGGGTCAACGGAAATCGGCGGACGACGGCCGGCGGAGAGGCTTACCAAAAGGGACGATGAAGAGAATGGAGTTCCGGTGGGAATCCGAGGCAGCCGACGGCGGAACAGGACACGGCGGGTTTTTATATACTCGGCTGCGGGAGTTCGTGTCCAGGTTGGCCGAATTTCACAAGGAAGTGGGGCGGCGGCGATGGCTGGATTGGAGAAATTTTTCTGCGGATGTGCGTGAAGAAAATGGAGGAGTGGGGGAACGGATAGGCGACCGCGTCCGCGTCGTTTGAACCACGTGTGAGGGCAGGAGAATGTGGGCCGAGGCAGAATCGTACGGCAGGGCGAGCGGATCCCCTCCGACCGATTTGGCCGGAGGTTGAAGACGGGTCTGACGTGTGGGCCCCGGTCCCACATGCCAGTGGGAGGAGAGCGGAGAGGCAGAATGGCTCCCCGACAGGCGGGGCCCGGTTGGCAGAGAGAGGGTGATGGAGCCGCGGGGGATAAGTGAGCTGACAGGCAGGCTCCGGCTGGCAGTGGGGGGAAAGCGGGGCGCGCGCGGCGAGCGGCTGACAAGTGGGATCCACGGGGAGGCACACGCGCGGCGCGAGCCGCAGCAGGTCGGGGAACAGGACTGGGCCGGTGGCTCGACGGGAGGAAAAAGAAAGAAAAAGAGAAAGGGAAAGAAAAAGAAAAGAAAAAGAGATTCCAGTAGGATTTTAATTCCGATAATTTATTTTGATTTATTAAAAATACTTCCAGTGCTCTAAAAATTCCAGTAAAATTCCTGTTAGTGTGTTTTGGCTAGGAGAATATAGGAAAAATATTCCCAGCCCTGATAATTTATTATTTTGTATTTTACTTATTTAATTAATTCCCTAGGCCTTTTAAAATTATTTCTTTGGGGCTTTTCTTTAATATATTTTGTGTGGCTCTATTTAAGGGGAAAACTCAGGGTGTGACACCCTAGCCAACTCGGCGAGAACATGGTTAACGGGGCTTCCCAGGCGATCAATTGGCTCCTAGCGAGAACATGGTGAACTCGGTCTCGTCGAACGCCCCCCAATACCTACGCTGGTCAAAGACAGCAATCACATTCAACCGCGCAGAGCACCCTGACCGAGTAACGCATCCGGGATGTTACCCACTCATCCTAGACCTAGTCATAAGAAGCATCAAGTTGAAGAAGTTTCTCATCGACAGAAGAAGCGCACTCAACATTTTATTCACCAAAACGCTCGACAAGATGAAAATACCACGATCCGTGCTGTGGCCGAGTACAGCTCCCTTCCATGGGGTAATCCTCGGCCTTTCTTCAACTCCACTCGGATAGATCACTCTGCCCGTAACCTTCGGCACACGGGAAAACTTTCACACGGAGAACATCTGTTTTGAGGTCGTCGACTTTGAGACTGCATACCATGCCATACTCGGATGGCCTGCACTCGCCAAGTTCATGGCAGTGCCTCACTATACATACATGATGCTCAAAATACCAGGACCAGTAGGAGTACTCTCTCTGCGCAGCGATGTTAAGCAAGCCTTCTGTCACGCCCAGAATTTCCATCCAAAATTCTGGAGCATTATTGTGTGTAAATCCTCGTCCAGGAATCAACTGAGGCACACATGATATAGTTGATAATCAAAGTAATTGTTTACATATCGAAAGTATTTATTATAAAGGCGAATGGTGCCTCTCAAAATAATAAAGTTCTAGCAGCGGAAATTAAGCTAAAACGACATGACGAAACCCACTCCACGAACTTGACCAGGCTCCCGCTTAATCCTCTAAGTAGTCCTCCTCACTGAAGTACTCCTCTGAATGATGATTGTTGATTGCAAGGTGAGTACATGAAATACTCTGCAAGCCATACAGTAAATATGTAAGTGCACAGGATAACAAAGGATGGCATAATAGGGCTCAATTTGCATAAATAGCATTTAATAAAGCATTTAAGACAACAGTAAAACATCAATAATTAATCAACATTATCTAACACTATACCATTCACCAAATGGCATAGGCCCAACCACTCCAACCTAGAGCTAACCACGATTCATCCTTCAATAATCAAATTTAGTTAATGTGTGACTAATGATAAGGACATCAACACCATCGATACATCCACACCTCCACAAGTACAGATTACTGGCCCAATTAATCCTGCTCATGCACGTCAACTCAACTATCAAGTGAGTTCATTCTTAGGTTTGTGTCCAACTTATTTAGACCATGGAAACACGTGCACTATTGTTTTGCTTAGGAACGATGGCAAGGATCAATAGGGAAGAGGAGTCGCACGGGCTGGATTCGGACTACAGGACAGCACCAACTTGTGACGGTCACCACGACTTCATTCGGACTCCGATTTGGGCGTGCAAATACTTCGTGGAAAGCTTATCAAAACTACTTTCAAACGGATCTGGCCTCACATCCATATCTAATCAGAGTCAGCCGCAATCATCATTTTAATACGGAGACCTGTTCTGTCCACAGTGTTGCATCACCCTATTTTGGCCCAATGGGCCGTGTATCAAGTTGAGTCCACTAAGGACGCATCTTAGGGTTATGGTACGACCCCAACACCCCTGTGGTCATTCTCCCATCTATTAATAGGGCTTAGAGCCGCCAGGAACAATTAGGTTTTGTTGATTCCAAGTAAGTCGTTGCTACTTTGAGTTGCAATGCGCGTGTCGATTAGATTGCCCGTTCGCTTGACTTTAGAACCTCACCATGTCGTGTTTATGATTGAAACCTTCATATTAATCTAGCAATTCAGTGCTTGTTCTACTTGTTCTTGCTTATTCTTCAATTGCTTGCAGGATGAGTGCCCTCGTGGCCGAGTTATTCGCGCCCCACAAGATCGCGAGCAACCCTTGGAGTTGGTGTATCAGTCGCCAAGGCGCAGCCTCTTCGGACAGTTGTAGTCGGGTTGTGAATGTCGCCTCCATCCCCAATCGAGTTACATGTCTCCACCGAAAGATCGGGACCAATAATGCTATCAAGTGGTATTAGAGCGGAGGTTGATTGGTGAGAGATCTATTGTTATTTGTACTGAATTTCCTATAGTCCACAAAAAGCAAAAAAAAAGTAGTAGATTAAACTGTTTCCGTTTTTCCGAGACCTTTTGAGCCTTTTATTAGTATTGCTTAGTTAGGGCTTGTTGAGTCTTCGGTTTGCATCGGTTGAGTCAAGTTGCTGGTCTTAGGGTTAGCCACTAGAGTTTTGAGTTCTGCTCACGTTACCGTCACCGATGCCACCACCACGAAATTCGCAACCACCACGAAATCCACTGCCAACATCACCACTGCAACCAGTACCAAAACCACCACCATCGAACCCAACGCTTCCCCTTTCTTCATAGCTTACCTACTTTAGAGAGAGAGAGAGTGCATGGGTGTAATGAGTTTCTGAGAACCTTGCATTGAGTTTAGAGATTTGAGGCACCTTCTGCAAAAAAAAAAACAAAAGAAAAGATAATAGAGGGGTTTGTTTTAGTTGCTGCTTGTTCTAGTTCTCTCTTTTGCACAACTGTTGGTTATTCATGTGACAATGCTTGTGTTAAGGCTCACGTCTCTAGCACGGTCTAGCCTAGAACCAACACGGTATCGCCGTTGAACAATTTCTCAGCTTGCTTTTGTAACTAACGTGGTACTAGTACTTCCTTATGCACTACTTTCAGCCCACCTATAGCTCCACATATCCGACTACAGCTTGACAAGTGTTGTTGCTATAGCACCGATACACTCTCTTTTCAAGGATTGCCAACTTGTTGGTGGCCGTTCCCTCCTGTTGAGCTAGGTAAGAATTGGTAAGAGCTTGTGTGAACGGGTTGAGAGTGAGCACCTTGCTGTAGCCACATCCTAGTAGCATTAGGCATTTTGTTTTCGTTTCACTGTTTTCTTGTCTTTGTTCTTTTAAGTGATGTCAGCTTCGGAGGATGGCCATGGTGTGGCATATTCTCCTCGCATGAGGGGAATTATACAGCATTCCGAGTGGCAGGTAAAGAGGCACACGGAGGGGCTTGATGTAGACTTGCAGGTGGCGAATGACCAGCTTGGTCAATTGGAGACCACCCAGATTGAAACCAATACCAAGCTTGCTGCTCTAGAGACTTCAGTTGCTGGAATCAACACCAACTTAGCTGCTATGTTGAGACGTCTTGATAACATCCATGCTGATGCGGGGAACCCATGACATGAGGATGACAACGTTGATGATGGTGTACATGATGAGAATGACTTGGAAGATGAGTACTCTGCTGATACTGAACATGATGACTGAGAAGCTGGTCTTCACCGACGGCTACATCGCAATCGTGCAGGGATGGGTCGCCGATGTGAGGTACGCAACAATGATGATGCTTTTGGTAGGATTAAATTTAAGATACTGCCTTTTGTTGGTAAATACGATCCGGATGCATATATTACTTGGGAGATTGCTGTCGATCAAAAATTTGCATGTCATGAATTTCTTGAGAATAGAAGGGTTAGGGCTGCAACTAGTGAGTTCACTGATTTTTCTTCTGTTTGGTGGAAAGAACATGGCAAGAAAAATCCAAATAACATACCACAAACTTGGGATGCTTTGAAATGGGTCATGCGGGCTAGATTTGTTCCTTCTTACTATGAACGTGATCTGTTACATAAAATGCAACAATTGAGGCAGGAAAATAAAAGCATAGAAGAATATTATCAGGAACTACAAATGGGCATGTTACGTTGTAACTTAGAGGAGACTGAGGAACTTGCTATGGCTAGATTTTTGGGTGGTTTAAATCATGAAATTCAGGACATCCTAGCTTACAAAGATTACAATAATATTACTCGTTTGTTTCACCTTGCTTGTAAAGCTGAAAGAGAAGTGCAGGGACATCATGCAAGTTTCAGGACTAATGTTTCTGCAGGAAAAATTAACTCATGGCAAGCACACACGACTACTTTTTCGGCTGGACGTGCTCCACCACCGTCTTCCTCCCTGAGTCAGGTAGCACCTTCATCATCTAACAACTACAGTAAGTCATGTGCTCCTCCTACTAATTCAGCAAGTCGGGCGCCTACAACATCAAAGGCTGCCCAAGCGCCCGCCGAGAGCGCTTCTTCTATGGCATCTACAGGAAGAATTAGAGATGTTCAATGTCACCGATGTAAGGGCTTTGGACATGTGCAGCGTGACTGTCCTAGCAAGCGTATTTTGGTTGTTAAAGACGACGGTGAGTATTCATCTGCTAGTGATTTTGATGAAGATATACATGCTATGCTTGCAACTGACCATGCAGGTAATGATGGAGCATCCGAAGAGCATATTGGTGCTAATGATGCCGAGCGTTATGAGAGTGTCATTGTGCAGCGTGTGCTTAGTGCGCAAATGGAGAAGGCGGAGCAAAATCAACGGCACACGTTGTTTCAAACAAAGTGTGTCATCAAAGAGCGTTCTTGCCACATGATTATTGATGGAGGTAGCTGCAACAACTTGGCCAGCAGTGACATGGTCGAGAAACTTGCACTTAGTATTAAACCACATCTACATCCATATCACATCCAATGGCTTAATAACAGCGGTAAGGCAAAGGTAACTAGACTGGTGCAAATTAATTTCTCTATTGGATTATATCGTGATGTTGTTGAATGTGATGTTGTGCCTATACAAGCATGTGCTATTCTGCTAGGTAGACCGTGGCAATTTGATAGAGATTCAATGCATCATGGTAGATCAAATCAGTATTCTTTTCTACATCATGATAAGAAAATTGTGCTACATCCTATGACTCCAGAGGCTATTGTTCAAGATGATGTTGCTAGAGCCCAAAAACTTAAATTACAAGACCATGCTAAAAGTGAGAACCACATTATTGCAAAGGATCTTGTAAGGAATGATAAGAAACAAAACAAATTTATTTGCCCCAAGAAAAATGAGATAACCTTCAAAGGAACATGCTTGCTTGCTTCCCGTTCTGATGTTAATGAATTGATTGCTTCCACTTCTGTTTGCTATGCTTTGGTATGCAAAGATGCTTTGATTTCGTTTCACGATATGCAGCGTTCTTTGCCCCCTGCTGTGTCTAACGTTTTGCAGGAGTTTTCTGATGTATTTCCAAGTGAGATACCACTGGGGCTGCCACCCATTAGAGGGATTGAGCACCAGATTGATCTCATTCCCGGTGCTTCATTACCCAACCGTGCGCCATACAGGACAAACCCGAAGGAAACTAAGGAGATTCAGCGCCAAGTACAAAAACTACTCGACAAAGGTTATGTGTGTGAGTCTCTTAGTCCTTGTGCTGTTCTGGTTATTTTAGTGCCTAAGAAAGAGGGAACATGGCGTATGTGTGTGGATTGTAGAGCAATTAACAATATCACCATTCGATATCGTCATCCCATTCCATGATTAGATGATATGCTTGATAAATTGAGTGGTGCTATTGTGTTTTCAAAAATTGATTTGCGTAGTGGATACCACCAGATCCGTATGAAATTGGAAGATGAATGGAAAACTGCTTTCAAAACTAAGTTCGGTTTATATGAGTGGTTAGGCATGCCTTTTGGGTTAACTAATGCACCTAGTACTTTCATAAGATTAACGAATGAGGTTTTGCGTGCTTTCATTAGTAAATTTGTGGTAGTGTATTTTGATGATATATTAATTTATAGCAAGTCTATGGATGAGCATATTGATCACTTATGTGTTGTTTTTAATGCTTTACGCATGCACGTTTGTTTGGTAACCTTGACAAGTGCACCTTTTGCACCAATCGTGTTTCTTTTCTTGGCTATGTTGTCACTCCACAAGGAATTGAGGTTGATTAGACTAAGGTCGAAGCTATATAAGGATGGCCTGTTCCAAAGACTATCACACAGGTGCGAAGTTTTTTAGGTCTTACTGGATTCTATCACTGCTTCGTGAAGGATTTCAGCACCATTGCTGCACCATTGAATGAGCTCACAAAGAAGGGAGTACCTTTTTCTTGGAGCATGGCACAAGAGAACGCCTTCCACATGCTGAAAGATAAGTTGACACATGCACCTCTTCTACAACTTCTTGATTTTAATAAGACTTTTGAGCTTGAGTGTGATGCTAGTGGAATTGGCTTGGGTGGTGTTTTGCTGCAAGAAGGAAAACCCGTGGCATATTTTAGTGAGTAATTGAGTGGGCCTTTTCTGAATTATTCTACTTATGATAAGGAATTATATGCTCTAGTAAGAACTTTAGAAACATGGCAGCATTATTTCTGGCCCAAAGAATTTGTCATACATCCTAATCATGAATCTTTAAAACATATCTGTAGTCAAGGAAAATTGAACTGTATACATGCAAAATGGATTGAATTCATTGAATCATTTCCTTATGTTATCAAACACAAGAAAGGAAAGGAGAATATCATTGCTGATGCATTGTCTCGGAGATATACTTTGCTCACACAACTTGATTATAAAATATTTGGATTAGAAACGATTAAAGACCAATATGTGCATGACGATGATTTTAAAGATGTGTTGTTGCATTGCAAACATGGAACAAATTCGTCTTGAATGATGGGTTTGTATTTAGAGCTAATAAGCTATGCATTCCAACTATCTCCGTTCGTCTGTTGTTGTTACAGGAAGCGCATGGCGGAGGGTTGATGGGGCATTTTGGCACAAAGAAGACGGAGGATATACTTGCTGGTCATTTCTTTTGGCCAAAGATGAGAAGAGATGTGGAGAGATTTGTTTCTCGTTGCACTACATGTCAAAAGGCTAAGTCACGACTCAATCCACATGGTTTGTATATGCCTCTACCTGTTCCTAGCATTCCTTGGGAAGATATTTCTATGGATTTTGTGTTGGGTTTGCCTAGGACTAAGAGGGGACGTGATAGCATTTTTGTTGCCGTGGATAGATTTTCTAAAATGACACATTTCATATCATGTCATAAAACTGATGATACTACTCATATTGTTGATTTGTTCTTTCGAGAGATTGTTCAATTACATGATGTACCAAAAACAATTGTTTCTGATCGTGACACTAAATTTCTTAGCTACTTTTGGATAACTTTATGGGCTAAATTGGGGACTAAGCTTTTATTCTCTACTGCTTGTCATCCCCAAACTGATGGTCAAACTAAAGTTGTGAATTGAACTTTGTCCACTATATTAAAGGCTGTTTTGAAGAAGAACATTAAAATATGGGAAGAATGCCTTCCTCATATTGAATTTGCTTATAATCGCTCGCTGCATTCTACTACAAAGATGTGCCCGTTTGAGATTGTTTACGGTTTAGTGCCTCGTGCTCCTATTGATTTATTGCATTTGCCATCTTCTGAAAGATTGAATATTGATGCTAAGCAACGTGCTGAGTTTATGTTAAAATTGCATGAAACCACTAAAGAAAACATACAACGCATGAATGCTAAATACAAGATTGCTGGTGGCAAAGGTAGAAGGCAATTAAATTTTGAACCTGGAGACTTGGTTTAGTTGCATTTGAGAAAGGATAGATTTCCTAAATTGAGAAAGTCTAAGTTAATGCCTAGAGCGGATGGACCTTTCCAAGTGTTAGAGAAAATTAATGAGAATGCATACAAGCTAGATCTACCTACAGATTTTGGGGTTAGTCCCACTTTTAACATTACAGATTTGAAGCCATATTTAGGCGAAGAAGATGAGCTTGAGCCGAGGACGACTCAAATGCAAGAAGGAGGGGATGATGAGGACATCAACACCATCGATACATCCACACCTCCACAAGTACAAATTAGTGGCCCAATTACTCGTGCTCATGCATGTCAACTCAACTATGAGGTGAGTTCATCCTTAGATTTGTGTCCAACTTATTTAGACCATAAAAACACGTGCACTCTTGTTTTGCTTAGGAACGATGGCGAGGATCAACAGGGAAGAGGAGTCGCGCGGGCTGGATTCGGATTGCAGGAGAGCACCAACTTGTGATGGTCACCACGACTTCATTCGGACTCCGATTCGAGCGTGAAAATACTTCGTGGAAAGCTTATCATGACTACTTTCAAACAGATCCAGCCTCACATCCATATCTAATCAGAGTCCGCCGCAATCGTCATTTTAATACAGAGACCTGCTCTGTCCACGGTGTTGCGTCACCCTATTTTGGCCCAATGGGCCGTGTATCAAGTTGAGTCCACTATGGACGCGTCTTAGGGTTATGGTATGACCCCAACACCCCTGTGGTCGTTCTCTCATCTATAATAGGGCTTAGAGCCGCCAGGAACAATTAGGTTTTCTTGATTCCAAGTAAGCCGTCGCTGCTTCGAGTTGTAACGTGCGTGTCGATTAGATCGCCCGTTCGCTTGACTTCAAAACCTCACCATGTTGTGTTTATGATCGAAACCTTCATATTAATCTAGCAATTTTGTGCTTGTTCTACTTATTCTTACTTGTTCTTCGATTGATTGTAGGACGAGTGCCCTCGTGGCCAGGTTATTCGCGCGCGAGCAACCCTTGGAGTCGGTGTATCGGTCGCCAAGGCGCAGCCTCTTCGGACGGTTGTAGTCAGGTCGTGAACGTCGCCTCCATCCCCAATCGAGTTACATGTCTCCACCGAAAGATCGGGACCAATAATGCTATCAACTAATCATAGAAAACATTGCTAGGCTCGCCCTTAACCGTGGGCACGACTATTCGAATAGTTTTACTCTGGCCAGAGGTGTACCAATGTACCCACAAGACACAACTCCACAACACATCACTGTGCGCCTTAATACCACCATGGTACCTCGAAAAGGAATTGTGATAGGATTATCCATGTAATTCGCACAATAGGAGAGCCTCCCGCCGAACCTCTGGTCTCCGGTAGGGGTGATCAAGTGCCTTCCCGCGAGACGGCTCGACACCCGAAGCATGGTTTTATTGTCATTGCCATGTGTGGACTTATATCAGCCACAGACATGCCCTGGTGCCTCCTATTGAACTCGGCACACTTCAAACCCCTACTATCCCATTCTAGCTTGTGGTTAGCACGAGTGTTGCTTCGCAACAAGTAGTCCGCGAACCGGTCCTTAGCTATCACGAGCACCGCTAGCAACATTCACAACCCTGGTGCTCGCAACCCACCTTTTTATCAACTTTTAGTGGACCATTAAATTATCCTCGCATGACCACAGTCGTAAATGGAATCATCATTTCATGTGACTAGATATTATAGTTACCGTTAATGTTACAGCCCTAGAAGTTATTCTATAGTTTGCTAAGCATAGCTAAGTAGAGTCCTAGAGGTAATCTAGCTAACCAATAAATAAAGCTAGCTAGTCATATTTATCCCACAGGTACAATATCCAGTAAACAAGTCAAAGGGGCCATAAACAAAGATTAGGGTTTCCCTTTACTAATGACATTCCAAAATAAATACAGAGTTGAAAGGAAATATAGGTTTAAATATAGGAACAATATGCTCAAAGGGATTTAAGAATCTATGTGACTTGCCTTGCTGCTCCTCACAAACCTCGGAACTCTCCTTGAGAAACTGCGACTCTTCCTGAACGTCAGCGACTATAGACAATAAACAAAAATGAGAAAAACTGTACATCAACACACATGAACAGTACAATATTATATTTTTAATGGGTAGATCTTGATTTTTAAAGAATTTTGCAAGTTGAATCACCCCAAACGGAGTTCGAATGAATTAGTTATGAATTTTAAAAGTTTAAACCCCTTTTAAAAGCTTTAAAAGAATTAAACCAATTTATTGCATCATTACTAAATTAATTTAATTCGGGAAAAGCTTTTATGACGTCATCAGAGAGAGTTCTTAGCTGACTAGTGGGGCCCACTGGCAGCGAGAGGGAGGAGTTTTGGTCCACGATGGACTCAACCACCGAGGTCCACGGGACGATCCGACGGTTAGGATTTTATGGGATTAGATCGGACGGCCGAGATTTATCCACGGTTTAAGATAGATCGGAGGGCTAAGATTTAATCTAACTTAGATCCAATGGCTATAGTTTGATCCAACAATCTAAGGGCCGAGATCTAATCGGGGAGATCCGATGGCTGAGATTAGTTCGGGATGCAGGACCCCGCTGCTGACCGGGCTGCTGACGCGGCATCCACGCTGGTGCCCAGCGGCTCAGGGGACGGCGGTGACGACGGCGGCACTAGACCCGATGGTCGCCGGTGATTGGCTACGCAGCGGTGTGAGGCGAGGGCGGGAACGGGTAGAGGAGATTGAAGCGATTCTTACTGTGGGTAGACGGGTGGTGAACGGCGATGGGAGGCACCGGCGGTGAGCTCCAAACGGCAGTGCTCCTCAGGTTCCCAACGGCGACGATGCTCCGGTGATCTCCAACGGTCCAGGGGTGGCAACCTAGCTTCCTTGGGCTCCGGCAAAGCTCACAGAGGCGGCGGCGAATACTAACGACGACTAAGGCGGTGGCGACGCGCGACCAGGGCTCGGCAGAGCGAGCTCGGGACGCGGGGAGGCAGCTAGGACTAGTTAGGGCTCAATCTAGTGCATGGAAACGCTCCTAGGGGTCTCAGCCTTGCTATTTAAGGTGGAGAGGGGCGGAGTCCGGCTCGGGTTCGGCGACATTTGCGGCGGCGACGGATTAGGGATATGGATCCGAGTCGGGAAGCTTCGGGTCTCCTCAACCGTGCGTGATTGAGCTCCGTTTTCTTGGGGATAAGATAGAGGAGGATCGGGGCTCCGTTTCCCCTCAACCGATTGGACGAGATCAGGGCCGAGGCACTTGGATTTCCCATGATTGCGGCGGCGACGCTCGGGAGTGAACATGATTCTCCTAGCGAGAGGTAGAAGGCGAAGCCGACAGGTGGGCCCCACCTGTCAGCGGGTGCCCACGGCAAAATGGCGGCCAGACCGACTGGGCCGTGCCACACACGTGCGCGGAGGGGCGAGGGAGAGAGATGGAGTGGGCCGAACCGGCCCAGGAACTGTTGGGACGATTTATTCCCTTTTTCTTTTGTTTTTCTTTTATTTAAATGTTGTGAGCACTATTTAATTCACCAAAAATACTTCCCTTAATCAAATAAATCCCAAAAATTCCAGGAAATAGATAATTAAGCAAAGAATTTTATAAAATTATTTCCAAGCCCATTTTGCTATAGATTTTTCTCTGTTTTTATTATTTTTCACTCCTTGAGGCTTTTATTTTAATTTCTAAAATTCTTTTTTTACAATTATTTTTATATGGGGATAAATTTAGGGTGTCACAAACCTACCCCCCTTAAACAAAATCTCATCCCAAGATTCAAGAGATCAGGCAAAGAGGTGCGGGTGAGCAGACTTCAATTCATCTTCGCGTTCCCATGTCGCTTCTTCTTCCGAGTGATTACTCCATTGTACTTTGCAAAACCTTATCACTCGATTCCGAGTATTCCTTTCCTTGTTCTCTAGGATACGAATAGGCTTCTCGATGTAGGTCAGATCTTCATGAATCTTGATCTATTCCGGATCAGCTTCTTTGGCTGGTACTCGTAAACACTTCTTCAACTGAGACACATGAAAGACATCGTGTACCCCCATCAAAGTGGGAGGCAACTCTAGTTGATAAGCAACTTCTCCTTTTCGTCCCAATATCTTGTAGGGTCCCACGTAACGTAGTGCCAACTTCCCTTTGGTCTGGAACCGGTGTACTCCCCGAAGTGGCGTAACTCGTAAATACACATAGTCACTTCCTCAAAACTGAGATCTCTCCTGCAGTTATCCGCATAGCTCTTCTGACGAGATTGGGCTACTCGAAGTCGTTCTTGTATGATCTTCACTTTCTCTTCCACTTCTCGCAAGATATCCGTCCCGTATACCTGACGTTCTCCCTTCTGATCCCAAAGTAGGGGCGTGCGGCACTTTCGTCCGTACAGAGCCTCGAACAGGGCCATCTTCATATTTGCTTGGTAACGGTTGTTGTAGGAGAACTCAGCATACGGCAGGCTCTTGTCCCAACTCCCACCGAAGTCTATGGCACAAGCCCTTAACATGTCTTCTAAGATCTGGTTAACCCGCTCGGTTTGACCATCCGTCTGCAGGTGGTAAGCGGTACTGAAGTTTAACCGTGTACCCATCTCTTCTTGGAGTCTCTGCCAAAACTTAGAGGTAAACTGACTTCCTCTGTCCAACACGATCTTGCGTGGAACACCATGCAAACACACAATTTGAGCCATATATAATTCTGTCAATTTGCTACCGGAGTAAGTTGTCTTGACTGGTATGAAGTGGGCTACCTTGGTAAGTCTATCCACCACAACCCATATAGAATCAAATCCTGACGCAGTCCTTGGTAAACCGGTGGTGAAGTCCATCCTTACTTCTTCCCACCTCCATTCAGGAACCTTAAGGGGTTGTAACAATCCTGCTGGCCTCTAATGTTCAGCCTTTACACACTAACATACATCACATATAGCCACATACTCGGCTATTTCCCTTCGCATGCTAGACCACCAAAACTTCTCCTTAAGATCTTGATACATCTTGGTGCTGTTAGGATAGATGGAGTACTGCGTCCCATGGGCTTCATCCAAGATCAGCTTTTTCAGTCCCTCCTTGTCTGGTACACAGATTCGTTGTCCGAACCACATGGTACCTTATTCATCTTCCAAGAATCTAGTAGCTTTCCCCTTCTTCATATTCTTCATGTATTGTGTCTTGTGGGTAAAGATGTGCACCTCTGGTCAGAGTATAATCTATTTGAATAGCCACGTCCTCAGTTATGGGCAAGCCTAGCAATGTACCAAGTTAGATGTTTCCTCTATTAAAATGGAACCAGGGATTAATGGATTAAAACTTGATGGTTGACCGGGTTGGATCTGATTGACTCGGTTTAAGGCAGGTTCACATGGGTTTGCGGCCTTGATAATAATTTGAAGATAGACTTAGGATTGTGTTTCAAAAAAGCCTTGGGATACTAAAATGATTTAAAAGGCTTGTTTGGTGCAAAAATTAACCCTATTAAACCAATTCCTTGTACTCCCTTTGCATTAAATTTGCATATCTCTGGTGTGGCTTGCTGAGTAGGGTGGTTGTACTCATTCTTGCTCAATCTTTCCCCATTCAGTGAGCTTAGCTTTGGAGATGGAGTCCTTGGTGGAGTTTTGGCTTATACCCAAGTTGAGCGCCTGTGAAGATGGAGCCGTAGACCCACCTTTCCGCTGCTGTCTGTTTTTCTTTTGTTGTTAGGCCCTATGCGCCTTTGTAATAATGTAAATATTATCATTATAATAAAGTGGTGACTTTTGTATCAATGTTGTTTCGGTGTATCCCAGCTTTTCCTAGGATGGGGATTAATACACTAGCGATTGGGGAAAATGGTGTTTTTCCCATCGTGACACTGGAGCTACGCAGTCAGCGTCTCTTATCTTTGGACCACCTGACGCCTTAGTTGGTGTGCTCTTGGGCTTGGCCTGGTCCATCATAGGTTGCTTTCCAGCTCTCTTGAAGCTAGGTTAGTCGGCCGATGGGCTAGCTGGTCGTTTCCTTGACCCCTAGTCAGTTGGCTGGGAGGGTTCAACTCAAAGTTGGCATTTTCTTGCAAACAATGTATACAAAGACAATTTAGATTCACAACAGTCATCACTGACATTCCAATCAATCGTCAAGATAACAAGATGTCAAGAGCTTACCACCGGCCTTGGCCTACTCAAACAGTAGGGCTTGCGGCACTTTTCGGCATCCAGAGTATCTACCATGTCACTACTGAAGTAGCGGCACAGAGTATCTATTAACGAGATCGGCACACTCCCGAGTTGGGTCATTCCTCTCGTACTCGTACCTAGGGTGGATCCTGGCCTTCAGGGGCTGTGTACGCCGATTCAAGAATGTTTGTGCAATGCAGGGCCCAGTCAGTCCTTTCTTCTTTAGGACTTCAATCTTCTCCATCAACTGCAGCACCTGCACCATATCGGCTTCCGAGAACAGAGCCGACCAGTAATCCAAGACCTTGGGAGGGTTCCCGACCAAAGATGGCAAGGAGGGTTCTAGATTGGAACAATAAAACCACTCCTGGTGCCACCCTTTCAAGTAGGTCTTCAGGGGGAGGTGAAGGTAAATCTTCTTCATCTCATTCCGAAGCTAAAGCTCGGCTCCCCTATGACTTGTGGATTGGATTTGGATGGTTGGGGCTTAACATGGAAAAGATGGCAGACGAGGTTGAAATGGGGATCGACCCCGAGAAAAGCTTCGCAAAGAGTCACAAAGATGGAAATCTAAAGAATGATGTTGGGATTGAGGTGGACAAGTTCAATCTAATAATAGTTGAGAAGGCCCCGGAAGAAGTCGGAGGTGGGAAGAGCAAAACCCCTATCGAAGAAAGATGCAAAAACCACAATCTCGTGGGAGTCAGGAGTGGGGATTGTCTCACCTTTGGTTGGGCGCCAATTGATGAGTTCCTTCGGTTGGAGGTCCTTGATTCACTCCAAATGTGATAGCTTGGAGGAGCACGTGGTTTATGTTGGCCGTGTTCCTGCCGGGATGTGGGGGACATCGGATAGTGACCTCGGCATGGTTAGACTCTGGAGGAAGAGGGGAAAGCTTCTGATTGGAGAGAAACATTGGATCGTGAGATTTTCTAGATCTGTGAAGAAGAGCTCAAGCGGCGTGGAAATCCTAGCTTTGGGGGTAGAGAACACGAAAGTTTGGGCGCGGATCTAGGAGCTAAAGCGGTTTGGCGATTTGGAGAAGAAAGGGAATCTTTTCACTCTCCCTGGTACTCAGAGGGCTGCGCTGGGTGGTTGGCTTGGGCCGGCTTCCTTAGTAGTGGGTTGTAAGATATGAGTTCCTAAATGGCATGTCCTATTGGGCCGATAGCCAAATTGTGTTAAAATCACAATTTGGATGTTGTTTTACTGGAGCCGATTAAAATAATCAGATATGCTTCATGCTAAGCATATTTGCTAGACACATGTATTCAGATATCTGCATTATTTCACAGGTATTGAGGATATATCCTTATAAGGATCCATAGCTGGTCTCCATTAAAATTGGGAATGCAGGTATCACTCAAGTATACCTCACCACATAGTGGATTAACTTCATAGTGGTACTTGGCTTACATGCTTAGCCAAATTGCCTTGAGCAAAAAAAATTTCTAGCTGATATAATGCTGAAGAGTCCAATTTCTGAGAAATATATCACTCGAGACAGACTTCAAGATTAAAGATCTTTGACTTTATATTTAATTATTTCTCAATTAAGCACAAAGTCGGGGGCTACACCTAATAGGTAAGCCTATTTGACGCACACTATTCATATTTTTCCATGAAGCTCTTCATAGCCTCGTTGCCATCCGACATGAAGCAGGACTCGGAAGAAGAAGCACTCGGACAAAGAGTACTTGAGAACAATGCACTCGGGAATTCTTCACCGTGGAGGATGAGCACTTGGCGTCAGCTGTGACTCAACTATGAAGGTCTCAGGTGCTACTGTGGAGACCATGGGCCCCGTGTAACTTAAGGAAAGCAATATAGCCACTCGGATAGAGGGTGGGTTGGCCCATGTAATTCGGGATATAGTAGAACTTGGCTTTATATAATCTTGCACGACAAGGAAAGGGATGTAGTCCTAACTGGTTACTCTATGTTCTTAGAAGAAAATCACTTGATCGAGTCCGACTAAGATTCCTATCTTGTAACCTTGCCTCCTCGGTATATGACGAGAGGCAAGGAGCCCCCTGGAGCATATCACAATCTCACCAGAGATCAATCCATATACAGCAAAAGTAATACACCACAACTGGAAGTAGAGTATTACCTCACCTCGAGAATCTGAACCAATATAAACCATCTTGTCTTTTGAAATCCATCTAGTTTCGATCCGATGAGTAGTCCTACAATAAATATAGCCGATATAAAACATCAACAGTAACCATGCAGGATCGTGATGCGAAGGTGTGGAGCGATCCCCAGTGGAGCGGGCAAAGCCGGGAAGGGATGCGGTGGAGCGGGAGGTGCCGGGGAAGGCCAGCGGCGGCGCAGATGTGTAGGGGCAGCGTGGTGTTGAGGGCGGTGGTGAGGGTTGTGGTGGAGGTGATAGTTTTTTTTTTTTGACTGGAGAGCGCAGGTGGTGTGGCATCGCGGGTGAAGAGGTGACGGTTTCTTTTTACTAGAGCGTGCGAAGCGGAGGCGCACGTGGTGTGGGATTGCGTGATTGGATAGGATTGCAGGATTACTAGATGAAACTGATACATTTTATATTAGTACAGATAATTGCACAACTGAACTCCTGGCCATTCGATGCAAGAGGCACAGATGAACCCACACCGTACCTCATATGGAGTAGCTGGACAATTTAAGCGTGTGATTCATTGAGAAAAAAGAAGTGTATTTTAAAAATTGTATGTTCTTATTTAATCTGGATAAAAAATATGAATCTCAACCATCAAGTTTCACTTGTGAACTGTGAGCCAAGGAAACAAACATGATGCTGCCTATGTACTCTCTGGTTCAAAAAAGAAAGCAGTTTCTTTTTTTGTTAATAACATGCTCCAGCGTAAAACTTAAAATGGTAATTTTGTTTGTTACATTACCAAAGTTAATCTATCATCAAAGCATTTTATTAAGATGGATGCCTGCCATTTCAGTGTGATTAAACCAGGAAAGTTCCAAAAGTTTGGACAATACTCGCACAAGCAACATTTTTACTTCTGCTATGGTCGATTATATATCACTAGTAAGCATGCACGTGGAATCCACGTGACATAATATTTATAGTAAATAAATTATTAAATTTTATGTTAGTCAAATTAATTTTCTTAGAATCAATTAAGTTTCTATAGATGAAGTAGACCGGAGTGATCAACTGAGCTTTAATTATATTCAAGTAATATATCATATATATTTAAGGTAAAGTGCAAAATTACCATATTGGCAGAAAAAATTAATTCAAGATCATCGACAGTTATATTATTAGTCCATTATATGCACGTTATTTATTTTGATATAACATTTTTATATATAGGTCCATATCATTATAACGACACGTGCTTGGTACCTTTTTTATTCTGGCATTTTTTTGACGTGAAGCCTTCCTGAAACACGCAAGTTCACGTTGTGGCCCTGCTGGCCTTTATGGGCTTCATGTCTCGTGGGTGAGCCGACTCCCTAGATTACCGTTCACTTTTAGGGCCTACTGACCTTCTTGGGCTGCCAAAGCATCCTCCTCAAAGAACACATCAGCAGAAGCATAATAAGAGTAGGCAGAAATGTATAGTTGCATCCAAAAAATTCATCTATATATAATAATTCACAGAAGCAAAATGTTGCCAACAGAACAAGGTTGTTTGCCTCCTGGTTTGCTGTGAGGTCAGTATACCATTTAGGACATGTAACATCCTCAAATTTCTAGAATACAAATCGGAAGCCAAAACCCTGAACCCTCAAAAACTTTTTCGAAAGTTGTATTATGCTGGATTTTCTGGGTTTAATTTTGTTTTATACCAGTGCCAAAAGTTAAATAGGGTTATTTTTTAGTCGAAGACTCACGCCAAGGTGATTATTTAAACCTGAAATTCCTTCAAAAGGGTATTTATGTAAAGAAAATATATTTATGCAAAGTTGGCTAGCCTCACCCTCCTTCCTTCAAAAGAAAAACAAAAACATAATAATAATAATAATAATAATAATAATAATACGGTTGAAAGTGTCGCACCCCGCTCCTATGGGATCAAACGGGAGAACGTCAAGTTTTTGGAACCGACATTTTGAGGGAAGCTGAGGAGAAGATAAAAATTATACAAGAAAGGTTACAAGTAGCATAGTCCTGTCAGAAGAGTTATGCTGATAATCGCCGAAGGGATCTAAGTTTCGAAGAAGGAGATTATGTATACCTTCGAGTCATGCCACTACGAGGCGTTCGTCGGTTTCAGACGAAGGGAAAGTTGGCACCACATTTTGTGGGACCATACAAGATTCTGAACTGTAAGGGTGAGGTGGCATACCAGTTGGAGTTACCCCAGGCCATGGCAGGGATTCACGATGTGTTTCATGTCTCGCAGTTAAAGAAATGCTTTCGAGTGCCTATAGAGGAAGCTGATCTAGCACAGATCGAGATCTAGGAAGATTTGACCTATGTGGAAAAACCAGCTCGTATCTTGGAGACCAGTGAAAGGAGAACCAGGAATCGAGTAACCCGCTTTTGCAAGGTTCAGTGGAGCAATCATTCTGAGGATGAAGCTACTTGGGAGCGAGAGGATGAGCAAAAGTCTGCCCATCCGCACCTCTTTGCCAGTTTTTCCGAATCTCGGGGACGAGATTCGGTTTAAGGGGAGTAGGTTTGTCATACCCTAAAAATAATTTAATAAATAATACCTATGAAAATATAATTTTAGAAATTATTTTAAAAGCCTAAAGAAGTGGTTAATGAAAATCCCTAACAAATTTCAATGTAAAAATGGGCCAGAGAAAATTTTATTGAATACTTCTTTAATTGTTGTAGTTCTTGGATTTTTCTGGGAATTATTTGAGCTATGGAAGTATTTTTAATAAATAGAAAACCAATCAGTGAATAAATAATTGGAAAAAGGTTTTTAAATCCCTCCCGGGGCCATGGGCCGAAATAGGCCCTTCTCTCCCCTCCTCTCTCTCTCCCGCCCGTAGCCCTGCTCGGCCCACTTCTCCCTCTCTCTTTCTTCTCCCCGCCAATAGGTAGACCCCACCTATCGAGGTCTTCATTTTCCCCGGCCGAGTCCAAGCCCGAGCGCGTCGCCGCGCCTCCCGATGAAAATCCTGTCGCCCCACTCCTCTCTCTCCTCAAATTGTTGAGGGGAAACCCTCCCCTCTATCCCCATTGCCAATCCCCTCAAAACCCGGCAAGAATCGGTTAAGGATTGAGCCCGAACTTGAGTTTCTTTCAGAGACCTGCCGCTACACGAGTCCGCCACCGCCATAGCCGCCTTATCCGCATCGGACTCCTCCAATTGGTAACCCAATAAGAACCCTCGTCCTCCCCTCCGCGAGCCGCCGCCCTTGCCCTAGCCCTAGACACCCCGGAGCACCCTAGCCGCGGTTAGACCCCTCTGCCGCACTGCCACAGAGACTAGTCGAGCCGTGCCGCCGCTCGGGCCATTGCCGCCCTTTGCCGTCGGCCCCGTCGTGTTCTCCAGGTAGAGCAGCACCCCGTATGCCGCCTCGTAGCCACCCTCCGCCACCAGAGCGCCGTCGCCGCTAAGTACCAGAAGGACGCCGCCGCCTTTTCTCGTCACCAGAGACCATCCACCGCCGTTCGTCACCGAGTGACCATGAGGTAAGATCACTTTGTCAAGCCCGTCCTTTTGGTGCAAACCGCAGCTGCCGCCATGCCCTGGATCGCCGGCGAGCCTCGCCGCCCAAGCCGCCGCCGTCGTCGGTCATCCACGTCATCGCCCCGTTAGCCACCGCGTCACCCCTCCGTCCCTGTGGCTGCTAGATTGGCGCCAGGTGTCGCGCATCCGTGTGTTGAACTCGGGGATGAATCCGAGTCATCGGATCTAGATCCGATCCATCCTAGCCGTCGAAACCCATGAGCCAATCGTGTGGACACGGTCTACGGTGGACCAACCTCTGATGACACAATAAATTCCTTTTTCCTTTTCAAAATTAATTCATTATTGCATCGTTAATACTTTAATAATTTCTATAAATGGTTTTAATTGGTTTAAACATCTAAAAATCATAACTAATTCATACGAACTCAGATTGAGGTCGTTCAAGTCTCTAAATTCTTTAAAAATCAAGATCTATCCATTAAAATATCCACATGTGCTGTTAATATGTGCTTATGTACTGTTTTTGCTTGTTTTGTTATTTGCCTATAGTTTCTGACATTCCGGAAGAGCCAGTTTATGCTGAGGAGGGTCCGGAAGACTTTGCGAAACAGCAAGGCAAGTCACATAGATCCACAACCCTTTGTGCATGTAAGCGTTTGGAATTTCAGATGGAAATTCCGGGCGTGACAAGTTGGTATTAGAGCCTCCTTGACTTTAGGACCAGCCAAATGGTAACCCATATAAGCCCTCTAAGATTTTTGGTAGAACTGCTCCTTCCCCCTTTCTCTTCGAAAGAAAAACAACCCATTGCTAAAATTCCTGATTGGTTCAAAAAAATAAATAAATAAAACATGTCTAGTTATTTTTCTTCCTCGCTCTATTTCCAAATTTCCTTGCTACCCTTCCTGTTTTACTTATGCATAAACCTGTTTTGTTTCATTTAATCAAAATTTTTTCCCCTCGTCACATTCCATAGGTGTCGAATCGTGAGCCCGTGCATCTATTTGGAATCGGAGGATTCGTTAAGGAGTTTCGAGACATGGCATTTGCCATAAGATTCAACCCAGCCCCCGAGTACCGGCAAGTCACTCATAATCCAATTGAAGAGAAGTGTCGAGTTCGGTTAACAATTTCAAGTGACCGTGAAGGAGTCCCGTCCATGATCTTTGGAGCCGGAGGAAAGAACTTCGAGCACGCATGTCAGGAAGTGGCATTGGAGGCCATTGGAGAACTTCACCACCGTTACGCCATCCGCTTGAGGCATACTGCTTACAGCTACCATCCGCTCAGGACCAACAATGATGAGTACAGCAATTACCAGTGTCCCAAGGCAGAGAACGGTGCTACCACGCAATGCTTGGTGAGGATGCTCAGCGCCATGGACAATGCTCATGCAGATGTTATGATAGCAGCTCATTATCGGGAGAACAAGAACCGCACTAAGATTTGCAGGCTGCAAAACCAAGTGGATCGCTTGAAGAGGGAGCTAGCACTGGCCAAAGGAGAAGCACCCCCTAGAGGAGCCAAGATCCATACCACTACAAGGAGGAGATTTTGCCTTTCACCTCAGATTTAGCTTGTGTCCAAGACCAGCTTGCTCAATGAGCAGGTCCCACTCAGAGTAGTTCCACCTGTGGCTTATGCTGATGATGCAGAGGAAGAAGACCCGGAGGAGTCGGAAGCTAGCACCCCTTCGGAAAGGTCAGGAGACAGTGGAACTCGTACCCATTCTAAAGTGGAGTGGGGTGATACCTTGGAGGATGAAGAGGAATCCGAGCACAATACTGACGCAAGACGAAGCCCTTCACCCCGTTAAGTCGTACCTTAGTAGTAGTTCACCCTAGAGCATTGTGTTAGCCAATGGAAGCAGTATGTTTTCCAGTACAACCAACCCAGTGGAAGTAGGGGATTGGTTACATGCAATTGAGAAGAAGCTGGATCTTCTTCAATGCACAGACCAGGAGAAGGTCTCATTTGCTTCACATCAGTTACATGGCCCTGCATCGGAGTGGTGGGACCACTTCCGAGCTAACAGAGCAAAAGGACCACTAGGGCCGAATTCTCGACAGCTTTTAAGAAGACGCACATTCCTGCAGGGGTGGTGGCCCTAAAGAAGTAGGAGTTTCGGGCACTAAAGCAAGGGAATAGGTCGGTGACCGAGTTCCTCTACGAGTTTAATCGTCTCACCCGTTATGCATCGGAAGATGTTAGCACCGATGCTGAACGACAGGAGAAGTTTTTGGATGGATTAAATAATGAACTCTCCGTCCAACTGATCTCAGAGGACTACTTAGGTTTTCAGAAGCTTGTCGACAAGGCCATTCGGCAGGAAGACAAACACAATCAGATGGAACAGAGGAAGCGCAAGATTGCTAGCATTCGGGCCCAACAGTCCAGTAGCCAGAGGCCACGTATGGCGGTACCCCCTCAGACCCACCCGGGAGGACCACCGACTGCACCTCGTCCCCAACGCCAGTTCTACAACAACAACAGTGGCAGTGGTGTGGTGGCCAATCGTCCTTCCCCTCGTCCGGTTGCTGCACCATCACAGAACCATCCGGTCAAGCAGGAGCAAGGAGGCAAGACTTTGGTGTGCTACAACTGCAACGAGCCAGGGCATTTCTCTAATCAATGCTCGAAGCCAAAGCATCAGGGACCCAGGCCAGCCGCGTCGAGACAAAGCAACTCCAACCTGCCCAAGACTCGGGTCAATCATGTCACAACCAAGGAAGCTGAAGTCGCTCTAGATGTGGTCCTGGGTACGTTTCCTGTTAACTCAGTTCATGCCACAGTTCTTTTCGATTCTGGTACTACACATTCATTCTTGTCTAAGAATTTTGCGGGAAAGAATGGGATAAGGGTAGAAAAGTTGGCTAACCCAATGATGATATGCACCCCTGGTAATCAAATGCCCTCCACCGTTTTTAGCCCTTCTGTTACCATATATATCCAAGGGGTCCCATTCCAAGCCAACTTGATTATGTTAGAATCCAAAGATCTAGATGTCATCCTAGGGATGGACTGGCTAACCAAATATAAAGGAATGATAAACTGTGCAACCCGAGAAGTCACCTTAACTAGTAACCAGGGGTAGAAAGTGATATTCCGTACCCCGTCAGTTGAACCCCTGAAAGTGATTCTCAACCAGGCTACCCTAGAAAAAATCCCGGTGGTGAGAGACTACCCGGATGCGTTTCTTGATGATCTGCCAGGCATGCCACCCAAGAGAGATATAGAGTTCCGGATAGATCTGGTACCTGGAACCACCCCCATCCACAAGAGACCGTACCGAATGATGGCCAATGAGTTAGCAGAAGTAAAGAAGAAAGTGGAAGATTTGGAGCGAAAAGGATTCATCCGACCAAGCACCTCACCATGGGGAGCGCCAGTTATCTTTGTGGAGAAGAAGGATCATACCCAACGGATGTGTGTGGATTATCGAGCGTTGAACGACGTCACCATCAAGAATAAGTACCCGTTGCCCAGGATTGATGATTTGTTTGACCAGTTGGAAGGAGCCACAGTATTCTTCAAGATAGATCTCTATTCCGGATATCACTCAGGATCTGAGAGGAAGATATACCCAAGACAACTTTTACCACCCGCTATAGGATGTATGAGTGTACGGTCATGTCTTTCGGGCTCACTAACACCCCAGCTTTCTTCATGAACTGAACTTGATGAACAAGATGTTTATGGAGTACTTGGATAAGTTTGCGATGATCTTCATTGATGACATCCTCATCTACTCCAAGACTAAAAAAGAACATGAGCAGCATCTTCGGTTGGTATTGGAGAAATTACGAGAGCATCAGCTATACGCTAAGTTTAGTAAATGTGACATTTGGTTGTCGGAAGTGAAGTTCCTTGGTCATGTCCTTTCTACTGGAGGTGTTGCCGTGGACCCGGCCAATGCGGAGTCCATCACCAAATGGAAACAACTCAAGACAGTTTTAGAAATACGGAGTTTCCTTAGTCTTGCGGGATATTACCACAGGTTCATAGAGAACTTTTCAAAGATTGCTAAACCAATGACTCGGTTACTCCAGAAGGATGTCAAATTTTAGTGGTCATCTGAGTGTGAGCAGAGTTTCCAAGAATTGAAGAAGCATCTGGTATCCACGCCGGTGTTGACCTTGCCTGATCCCCGGAAGGATTTCTAAGTCTACTGTAACACATCCTGACAAGGTTTATGATGTGTTCTAATGTA
This sequence comes from Oryza meyeriana var. granulata, assembly GCA_003991445.1. Lineage (NCBI taxonomy): Eukaryota > Viridiplantae > Streptophyta > Magnoliopsida > Poales > Poaceae > Oryza > Oryza meyeriana. The sequence continues at coordinate 57,871 of RYFJ01002013.1, read as the reverse complement.
GGACGGAAGAGTGGTCGCTTACGCGTCCTGCCAGTTACAGCCACATGAGAAAAACTACCCTACCCATGATTTGGAATTGGCCGCGGTAGTTCATGCATTAAAGATCTGGCGTCACTACCTTATTGGTAATCGCATGGAGATGTATACAGGTCACAAGAGTTTGAAGTATATCTTCACCCAGCCAGATTTGAACCTTCGTCAGCGAAGATGGTTGGAGTTAATCAAGGATTATGATATTAGAATCCACTATCACCCTGGCAAGGCCAACATTGTGGCAGATGCCCTTAGCAGAAAGAGTTATTGCAATGCTTCTGAAGGACGATGGTTGCCTTGGGAGTTATATGCAGAATTCGAGCGGTTGAGTTTGGGAATTGTCAAGAAAGGCTTCATAGCAGCATTGGAGGAACATCCCACGCTTATAAACCAAGTCAAAGAGGCCCAAGTTGATGATCGTGACATCCAAGAGATCAAAAAGAACATGAAAAGAGAAAAAGCCAGTGGATTCTCTGAAGATGAACAAGGAACAGTATGGTTAGGAGAGCGAATATGTGTGCCAGATAACAAAGAGTTGAAAGATATTGTCATGAAAGAAGCTCACGACACTCAGCATTCTATCCATCCTGGTAGTACCAAGATGTATCAAGATCTTAAAGAAAAGTTTTGGTGGGCCAGTATGAGACGAGAGATAGCTAAGTACGTCGCCGTCTGTGATGTGTGTCAATGTGTAAAGGCAGAATATCAGAGACCAGCAGGATTGTTACAACCATTGAAGGTACCTGAGTGGAAATGGGAGGAAATAGGGATGGACTTTATCACTGGATTGCCAAAGACTTCTTTAGGTTATGATTCTATCTGGGTAGTGGTCAACAAGCTTACCAAGGTGGCTCACTTCATCGCAGTCAAGACTACTTACTCTGGCAGCAAGTTAGCGGAATTATACATGGCACGGATAGTGTGTTTACATGGTGTCCCTAACAAGACCGTATCCGACAGAGGTAGTCAGTTCACCTCAAAGTTCTGGTTGAAACTCTAGGAGGAGATGGGAACCCGTTTAAACATCAGTACTGCTTATCACCCGCAAATGGACGGTCAAACCGAACGTGTTAACCAGATTCTAGGAGATATGCTAAGAGCTTGTGCCCTAGACTTCAGTGGATTTTACCACCAACTGGGAGACATGCTTGCCCTACGCGGAATTCTCGTACAACAATAGTTACCAAGCAAGTCTAAAAATGTCTCCTAACGAAGCATTGTTTGGGCGTAAATGCCGTACGCCACTCATGTGGAGTGAGGTCGGAGAATCAGTGGTGTTTGGATCAGACGTCATAAAGGAGGCAAAGGAAAAAGTTTGCCTAATCAGGGACAGACTTAAGGTAGCCTAGGCCAGACAGAAGAGCTACGCCGACACCCACCGACGGGAGCTAACGTTCGAGATTAGGGACTACGTTTACCTCATGGTGTCGTCATTACACGGCATGAAGAGATTCAAAGTCAAAGGCAAATTGGCGCCAAGGTACGTTGGCCCATTCCCAATAGTGGGCCAACGAGGGCAGGTCGCCTATGAACTAGAACTACCCGAGACCCTCGCCGACGTTCACCCCGTTTTCCACATTTCGCAACTCAAGAAGTGCCTGCGGGTCCCGGAGGAACAAGCGCCGCTGGAGATGACGGAGTTACGCCCAGATCTGACCTACCCTGAGCGGCCGATCTAGATTCTAGAAACAGCCAAACGAAGAACCCTCTCGCGAGTAATCAAGATGTACAAAGTGCAGTGGAGCAACCACTCCGAGGAAGAAGCCACCTAGGAGCGAGAAGATTTTCTGAAGACGGAGTACCCCACCTCTTTCCCTAGTTCAGTAAGCAATCTCGAGGACGAGATTTTCTTAAGGGGGTAGGTTTGTAACATCCTCAGATTTTTGGAATAAAAATCGAAAGCCAAAACCCTGAACCCTCAAAAAGTTTTTTGAAAGTTGCATCATGCTAGATTTTCTGGGGTTTAATTTTGTTTTATACCAGTACCAAAAGTTAAATACGAGTTTTTTTAGTCAAAGACTTATGGCAGGGTGATTATTTAAACTAGAAAATCCTTTAAAAAAGGGTATTTATGTAAAGAAAATATATTTATGCAAAGTTGGCTAGCCTCTCCCTCTCTTCCTTCAAAAGGAAAACAAAATAATAATAATAAATAGTTTCCTTTTTTCCCTGTTCTTTTTCCATTGTGGGCCGGCCCATCTCCCCCCCACCAACCCCCCCCCCCCCCTCTCTCCCCTCCCTGCCGCTGGGCCGAGTGGCCCAGCCAGCCCCGCCCCGACCCGACGGCCGCGCCCGCCCCTCGCCGCACGCACGCGCGCTTGCTCTGCGTCCACCACGCCGGTCCCACCTGTCGGCCAGCGCAGCCGCAAGGCGAATGACCGCGCGCGCTCGACTGCGTGGCAGTCCCCTTCCCCGCGCTCGCCCCCTCTCTCTCTCTCGCCCACTCTGGACGTGCCGCCGCGGCGATCCCCGAAGGACCCAGCCGTGCCACTCCCGCGTGAGGACCACCGGTCCGTCACTCGCCTCGCCCGCCGCCGTCTACGCTGCCGCCCACGCGTGTACTCTCCCCAACTGCCCTACCAGCAGGACTGTGGTACCGCCGCTACGTCCCTCGCCGCCCTACGCCTCCCCCGCGCGCAGCTAAGCGCTGCGGCACCTGCGCCACCGCCTACCGCCGCTGCGCCTTGTCGCCGCCCTAGGACCAGAGGACACGAGCGGTCGCCCCGCCGCCTCCTGCTTCAGACACAGACCATCGGTCCGAAGTCCTCCCCGTACGCCCCCCGCCCCCCCCCCCCCCCCTCTGCTCCTCTTGCTGCGGAGCGTAGCACCGCCGCCCCACGGGCGTCCTTGCCCCTCCCCTAGCTGCCTGCTCCCGCTCCTGGCCGTCGCCGTACCTGCAGAAAGAGGGGAGCCGCTCCCCCCATTTAATCCCCCCCCCCCCCCCAACACACACACAAAGCATCACAGAGCCCCAATGCCCCATCCTCTCTCCACACCGCCCCAGTTCGGAGCGAGGAAGCACGTCGACGACGCTCGCCGCTGCTGAATCGCCCCCGGCCACCCGCACTTGGCGCGCCGCCTCCCCGTGCGCGCCGGTGAGCCTCGCCCCTCCTCCTACTGGCGCCGCCGCCTGGCGCCCCTTTCTCTGCCCTCCCTTTCCCGTTCCTAGCCGTCGCCGGCGCCTCACGCCGCCGCCTGGGACTCGCTCTGCCGCACCGGGCAGAGCGAGGCGAGGAGGAAGAAGGGAGGGAAATTAATCCCCTCCCGGCGCTGACAGCTAGGACCCCCCCCCTAATCTTTTTCTTTAAAAGAAAACTAATACTCCCTCCCTTGTCTCTCTGACATGTGGGCCCACCCCCTTTCTTTTATTAGTAACCTCGATTAAAAATTGTTTAATCCCCTAATCACTCTCTGGCAGGTGGGCCCCATGCACAAGAGAGAAAGCTTCTTTTCTTTAGAAAAATAAATAATCTAGTAATTTAAATAGGCCAACAGTAGCTTTTGCTATTAATTTGTTTTATTTCAAATTTGAATCTTTGGAAGCCCATATGTTTTTCATCCTAAGTCCAAATCGAGTGAAACTTTCACCAAAATTTATCTAAAATCAAGATCTATCCAATGGAACTAGTTTAGCATTTTTCTCATTTTTCTTTATATTTATGCCTTATTTATTTTTGTTTGGACATGACTTTGACTTTCCGCTTGTTTCGACTAGGCTATGTTTGCAACGACGAGCCCCTTGACGCAGAGGAGGAAGTTGCCATAGCCAAACAAGACAAGTCACCACGCCCCCCTTCCTTGAGCATATTGATCCTAATGCGAAATTGTTTTTATTTACAAATAAAATACATTCTATGTTAAATTCCATTCCTAAATTCCGTTTAAAGCCGTTATTGAGTTGATACCCTGTACCTTGATGCCGTATATTCTTATTATATGTTGAAGTCATTCATTAACACTGCTTAGTAATGCAAATTAGATTTCTCTTTCACATGCGATAATGGTCATAATGGGGACGATCGTTCTAAGTAAGGAACGAACGCCATTTGATGTGAGCGGAGACATGAATTGTCACTCGCGAGACATACGGAAACTGATTGCAAAAACCAAAACTAAGAAACAACACCATTTTTGATCAGGGCGGCATGGATTGATATGGGTGGTTCCTGGTAAAGGTTAGCGCCGACCCTGGTCAGTTAAGGACCGAGTCAGAAAACAAGCAGGAAACGACCTGAGTACGACCGTAATTCTCGTATAGGTATAGACCTAGCGGATTAGGGTATTCTAGTGGGGCAGCACCCCAGTCATGGCCGGTTCTAATTCACGGTGTGGTGTTGCGATGAAGACGAAAGAGGATAGATTATGGGTTAAATGACATGTCAAATAAAACGAACGTTGCTTCTCTCTCCTTGACATTCCTGGGTCCAAGACTCCTCACACCACTGGCAAGGCAGGATTGGAGTGCCAGGGGGTGCATAAGGACACATAGTCTCTAGAGCGGATGCCGCAATGCTAGGAGATCCGAAAAACTAGGACGTGGCAAGTCTCATGTGTTGGGTGCGCCATGGATTGCGGGTAAAGCGTACATCCACTGCAGTGTGAGTAAAACTAAACTATTCGAAAAAAAAGCCATGCTCGCGATTAAAGGAGCACCGAGACTTGTACTAATCTTGACTAGACTCAGAATTTTTCTAAAACTTTGGCTAGGAATGTGGGTGGAATGTGGAATTGAAAATGAACATCGGGCATGAGGGTAAGCTGAACCAGGTGTGACTTGGCAAGGTGGACACAGCCTTCATGGTGGGATTAACCTTTTCAACTATTGGTGAATATATTTCAGTAAAATGGCTAGATATAGGTTTTGTGAAACATTTCTGTGAAAATTGGTTTTGCGCAATTAAACCCCTACCTCCCTTGAACGTTGCGAGCATAAATTCATGTTGAAGTGGTGGCTTGTGAGTACTCTATGTACTCACCGTTGTTTAATCTCTCTTTTTAGAACTAGATACCGAGGGAGAAATGTACCAGCATATTCCGGAGGAGGAGGCACCATAGGCCCAAGTTGCTAGTTGAGCGCTTGTGGACTAACGCAGGCCGTCGCCAACTATGTTTCCGCTATCGTACTCTGCGCCTTTTGCTAGTTTACCGCAGGACTTTTGGCTATTTGGGTCCCTTCACGGGCAACCCCTTTTTGTAATGATTAAGTATTGTAAGACTCTATCCCGTAAGTTGCAATGGTACCAGTGATGTCATATAAGTGTCAAACTACTGATCTAGGGATTTGGTACTCTACGCATGAGAGGTTCCGGTCCTGAAAACCCGGGGCCGATAAGACAAGGAATAAAAGAACAGCAAAGGTTATCAACTTCCCAAAGAGTGATGGCCTGTTTAGAAAAATCTCTACTGAACTTTGTTGTATTGCGCATATTTCTATTGAATAAACACCATTTGGTGATCATTGTTACATGGCCAGAACAAATTCATCATTTTTGTTGCTAATGAGTCTGAATCACTATTATTACGATGAGCTTGTACACCTTCCCACAAATTTGAGACAAACCAGAAACCTGCATATGGAGACAAACCAGGCACTTAAGTAATGACCAGGTGGCAGCTAGAAACACAAGAACTAACAGTTGCACAATTATTCACAAATCTCATAGGCAAAAGAGCAAATTGATGCAAAACCTGATTGTATTGTTTTTGTGCATTCACAATTCTTCACAATGATCTGATTTTAATCTTTTACTTAAAAATGATCTTATATTCTAATGCTATCACAACTATCTTATACACTGTACAGGAGATACTATTGTCTCTATGCTTTCTAAAATGGCACTGACATCATGTCAAATTTTAAAAATAATCAAATAATCAATTCACATTCAGGTTCACCAAAACAGTACATGTAAAAAGGCAGCATTCAGATATTTTGCTTAATATAAAAAGAATGACTTGAAGGCTTACCAGCAATTGTTACACTAAAACTTCCCTGTATACAATATTTTTTGTGCTTTTTCCAGTAGGATCGATTTCCTTCCTTGGCTTGGCTATAATTCTTGTCGTAGCCCTTCATACCCCCCTCGATAATGCAACGTAGAGCTGGCCGTGTGAGAATACAGGCTCAGGAAGATGAACCCCCACGTTTGGGATCGTCTGTCCTTGTGACTTGTTGATTGTCATTGCAAAACTAAGTCGTATTGGGAACTGCTTCCTTTTGAATTTGAAAGGAAGCGAGAGACCCTCCAAGGGGCACAATGGGATCCTAGGTATAAACACCCTCATTCTAGCATGTTGACTACCAACAATCTCCACATCAAATGCATTATTCTGGAAATCTCTAATCACCAGCCTCGTCCCATTGCACAATCCATTGTGAGGGTCAAGATTCCGTAGCAAAATCACTGGACAATTTACTTTCAACTTTAGAACATGTGGAGGGAGCCCATTTGGCCTAAGAGAATTAAGAAACTCATTGGGGTAGTTGTTGCTTAAATCATCCTCAACTGAATCGAAGCTATAGTAGATTCTTTCCTGCCCTGGGAACCGACCAATCATCCTCTCATTAAGATTATCAACATATACTCATTCTTTGTCGCAAGGATGACACGTGTGCTCATATATAGGAAGGTGATGTTGCATTTGACCCAAGTGAAGGGAAAACAAGGTCAATCAAACTATTAAGTGATACTTCAACATCTGTGTAAGGAATAACAATGTCATTGGGGAGACGTATGAAATCATCCCCGATCGTTTCTTTAGTTCCATTTCCAACCCTCAATAGGAACTCTGAGAACCATGGGTCGGATTGAGCTCTCATGTTCCTAGTGAGACGTATTTTTCTAATATCCTCCCAAAGATAAGATCTTTGTATTGTTGTATCTGTGATTTGTGCTCTAGTGCCATTCCTCACCACAGGCAACACCTGCCTGAAGTCCCCCCCCCCCCCCCCCCCCCCCAAACACCACAACATTTCTACCAAATGGCAATGTGCATCCTGTAGCATCCTCTAGTGACCTATCCAGAGTCTCCACGGCTTGATGCTTGGTCATGGCAACCTCATCCCATATTATCAATGACGCCTTTCGAAGCAAATCGGCGGTGCCACTCTGTTTGGTGAAACTGCGCATGCTATTAGCATCTAGATTGATTGGGATCTTAAACCTAGAGTGTGCAATGCACCCACTAGGCATAATTGATGCTGCGATGCTAGATGTTGCTGTAGCAATGGCAATCAGCTCCATCGACCGCACCTTAGCTAAAAGTGCTCTATTAAGATAGGTCTTCCCAGTTCCTCTTGGACCGTCAATGAAGAAGACATTCCCAACCCCACTATCCACATGACCTATGATCTCATCAAAGGCACCTTGTTGCTCGGGGTTTAAAGAGCCATATAAATCCAGATTGCATTGTCCTACTTGTATGGCTATCTGAACTAGGTCCTTCCTCAATGTTTGGAAGGTCTTAGGAATATATATCTTTTCCTATGGAATGCAAGAAATCCCTAATGTCCCTAAGCACACGCTGCTCAACTATCACACCCTAAAAATCATTTAATAAATAATATCAGTGAAAATACAATTTTTAGAAATTAATTAAAAGCTAAAAGTAGTGGTTAATAAAAATCCCTAATAAATTTCAATGTAAAAATGGGCTAGAGAAAAATTATTAAATACTTCTTTAATTCTTGTAGTCCCTAGATTTTTCTGGAAATTATTTGAGCTAAGGAGGTATTTTTAATAAATCAAAAATGAAATCAGTGAATAAATAAATTGAAAAAGGTTTTAAAACTCTTCCCCTGGCCGCTGGGCCGAATCCAGTCCAGCCAACCCCTCCTCTCTCTCCTCCCCGCCCACAGCCCGGCTCAGCTCGTCTCTCTTTCTCTTCCCCGCTGATAGGTGGACCCCACCTGTCGGGGTCATCTTCAACCCTAAGCCGAGACCAAGCCCGAGCCGCCGTCGCCATCCGCGCAAAATCCGGTCGCCCCGCTCACGATCTCTTCAAATTGGTTGAGGGGAAATCCTCCTCTCTATCTCCGCCAGCTTTTCCCTCGAAACCCGGCGAGAATAGGTTAAGATTTGAGCCCAAACTCGAGATCGACACGGAGTCCACCGCTGCCCAAGTTTTTCGCCGCCTTAGCCACCCTGTCCGCCTCGGACTCCCCCTTCTAGAGACCCTATAAGTACCACCGCCCTCCCCTCCATGCGTCGCCACCCTTGCCCTAGCCCTAGACACCCCGAAGCGTCCTAGCCATGAGAGAGCCCCTCCACCGCCGCTGCCGCCGAGATCGGCCAAGCCGTGCCGTCGCTTGGGTCGTCGCCGCCTCTCGCCGTTGCCGTCATCGTGTTCCTCGGGAGAAGCTGCACCCCATCCGCTCACAAGTAACTATCCACCGCCGCCGGAATGCCACCGACACCGGGAACCCAAAGGAAGCTGCCACCTTTCCTTGTCGCCGGTGACCATCCGTCGCCCGTTCATTGCCGAGTGACCGTGAGGTAGGATCACCTCGTTGAGCTCGTTCTTTCAGTGCAAACTGTAGCCGTTGCCATGCCCTGGATCACCAGTGAGCCTCGCCGCCCGAGCCACTGCCGTCACCAGTCGTCCACGTTATCGCCCCGTCAGCCGCCACATCGTCGCTCCATCCCCCGTGACCGCCAGATCGGCGCCATGTGTCGCGCATCCGTGCATCGGACTCGGAATGCATCTAAGCTGTTGGATCTAGATCCAATCCATCCTAACCGTCTGATCCGATGAACCGATCCCGTGGACTCGGTCTATGGTGGACCAACCCCTGATGACGCAATAAATTCCTTTTTCCTTTTCCAAATTTATTCATTATTGCATCATTATTACTTTAATAATTTCTATAAATGGTTTTAATCGGCTTAAACTTCTAAAAATCATAACTAATTCATACAAAATCGGATTTAGATCATTCAAGTCTCTAAATTCTTTAAAAATATCTACATATGCTGTTGCTATGTGCTTATATACTGTTTTTGCTTGTTTTGTTATTTGCCTATAGTTTCCGACGTTCCGAAAGAGCTAGTTTACGCCGAGGAGGGTTCGGAAGACTTTGCAGAGCTGCAAGGCAAGTCACATAGATCCACAACCCTTTGAGCATGTTGATCCTGTGATTTAAATTTTTCTTTTTATTCAAATATGCATTTATTTTATAATGTCATCGGGAAGGGAAAACCTTGATCCTTGTTTATAGCTCGTTGTTTTGATTACCTGCCTTTGTACCTATGGGATTAAGGCCCCGTTGGTTGCAGCTACTCCATCCAGCTTATTTTTTTCGTTTCCGCACGCACGCTTCCCAAAATGATAAAACGGTGCGTTTTTTGCAAAAATTTTCTATATGAAAGTAGCTCTAAAAAAGCAGATCCATTTTTCAACTTTTTAATAGTAAATACTTAATTAATCATGCGCTAATGATGTTTCTCGTTTTACGTGCGGCTTATTTAAGCCACCCAATAAGCTACAAAGAAAACTCCCTAATATGACTAGCTAGCTTAAGTACTAGTTAGCTGGAATAATTCTATGTTTGCTTAGCCCTGCTTAGAAACTATAGAATCACTAAAAGGTTGTTAATCATATACGGTTTCACATGAAATAATGATGTTGTTCACGACAAAGGTCGTGTAAGGTTTATTTTAATGGGCAACTAAAATATGACTAAATGGTGGGTTGTGAGCACCAGGTTGGTTTGTGTTGCTAGCGGTGCTCATGATAATTAAGAACCGGTTCACGAGCTACTGTTATGAACCATTTACCATACTAACCATAAGCCAGCATGGGCAACGACTGAACTTGTAGTGTAGCATGTCCCAGCAGAAGACACCATGGTGTGTTAGTTGATAGGTGGTAGTGTCAATAAATCCACTATGGCAGTGACAATAAGTCCATGTTGGGAGCTAAGAGTTTCTTTAGCCTGGAGGTAGGGCCACCTCTACTTGGGACTTGGCCGATGGTCATTTCTGTTGGGCGCGTTATATGAAGGGTCCTGTCAGAACTCCTTTCCGAGGTATCATGGTGGTGCCAAGGCGCATGGTGACATGTTGTGGGATTGTGTCTTGTGGATAAAGTTGTACACTTCTAGTCAGAGTAAAACTGTTCGAATAGCCATGCCCGCAGTTATGTGCGATCTTAATGATGTTTTTCGTGATTAGTCCTACTTATTAATTAATGGTTAAAATGTGATATGAGACATCTAGGTTAGGATGGTTTGGGCCTGTGTAGCCAGGTGGGCTGTATAGTGTTGAGATAATACTGCTTAATTGTTCTACTGTTTTACTACTCTCTTAAATGTTTATTTAAATGCTCTTTAGGCAATTTAGCCCTATATGCCATCCTTTGTCATCCTGTGCACTTGCATATTTGCTGTATGGCTTGTTGAGTATTCCATGTACTCACCTTGCAATACCCAATCATCAGAAGAAGAGTTCTACAGTGATGGAGAACATCTGGAGGATTAGGCTGGGTTCAAGTCAAGTTTGCCTATGGAGTTCAGAGTCGTCGTCTACGCTAGTTATTTCCGTTGCTTAGAATTTTATTTGGTTTAGAGGTTCCATCTGCCTCTATAATAATTATACATTCGTCATTTTAATAAGTAAAGATTCGTACTTTGTTATCAACTTTGTTAATGTGTACCTCGGCTGATTCCTGGACAAGGATTAAATACACATGTAAGCGTTTGGAATTTTGGATGGAAATTCCGAGCATGACATCAACTAAGTGCTTGCTAGACTGATTTCTTTGGTAATCCTCAGACATTGTGTCTAGATGCTTGTCCCACATCTCTCGGATGTTGGTTGCCTCACAGAATACTAGGATTGTTGCAAATAGCCTTCTAAGTGCACTCGGCATCTAAAAATTTGTTGCCTCTGTCATGCAATCATCAATGGTCCTGTCATTCTCGATTAGTCCCTTTTTTTTCTGCCACTAGCCTGAAAGATGGGTATATGACCCCTTCAAAAGAACGTAGATCCTCAAATAATCGTTCCCCGCGAACATGGTTGAGTAGCATCCTGAGAAAATATCTCTCCCCCTCCGAAGGGTAAGCGGCCACAAGCATCCCAATCTGAATTTTTTTAGTCTTTCGCCATAGTCCATATCTTTTGACCCATTTGCCACACAAAGTATTCCAAGAATTCTCTGTACAGGTAATTATTGGCATCACTATTGACTCAATTCATTTTGAAATACTCGGTAAGCATTGTTCGTGAAGAAGACTCTTTTGCAATAACATCTTCCAAGTTGTTTGATCCCCTGAAAGCAACCATGTGCATACCTGGCAAATGAAGTTGTAGTTGTAGAACAGGAGGAAAAACTTCAAACAGATTGAAATTGTATACCCTATACATGGCCTCTGCTGGCCTAATGAATCTGGCATCTTTGAACATACGAATCTCATCCATATCTACTTGTTGACCGGCAGCATCAACCGAGAAAGATGCACGGTCATTTGTTTTTTGTAAAGATACTTGGATAAATACTTGACTAACTTGATGCTAGAGCAAATCTCAACATTGATGTGGCAGTTGAATTGCATAAGAAGTCCTGGGTTGTAAGGTACTACCCATCTATTGTCTAGGGATGCGTTTGGTTTGATGGATTTGGTGGGTTGGGATGGGTTCATCCCATTTTTTTGGTGTGTTTGGTTTGTGGAGCAGGTGGGATGGGATGGTCCCAAAAAAGAATATTCGTCCTATTTTCGGGTCGGATCGATCCGGCCAAAACGGCCGGACCACGCCGACCCAGTTCTCGCGGGCATGTGACGCGGTGAGCTTCTCTGCGTGATCCAGTTCCAAAGCGAGCGACAGGGGAAAAAGCAGCGAGCGGCGACAGCGCGGCCAAGGAGCGGCGACGGCGAGGCCGATGCCCGCACGGGGCTCGACAGGGGAGGCGGGCGCAGGGGCGCGGGGGGCGCGAGGCCGATGCCCGCGCGGGGCTTGACAGGGGAGGCGGGCGCGGGGGCGCGGGGGGCGCGGAGGCGCGAGGCCGATGCCCGCGCGGGGCCCGACAGGGGAGGCCGGCTCGTCTCGGGGCCCGGTGGCCGCGGGGGCGCGAGGCCGGGCGGCGCCGGTGGCCGCAGGGGGCGCAGGGGCGCGAGGCCGGGCGATGGGGGTGTGGGGCCCGAAAGGGGAGGCGGCCGCGGGGGCTCGGGGCCCGGTGGCGGCGGGCGCGAGGGAGCAGGGTCGGCGGCGGCTGGCGCTGGCGTCGTCGCTCGTCAGCCGCACCACAGAGACAGACTGTATATGAGAGGTAACCTCACCATCCCTATGTATGGAGGTATCTCTATCTAGTTATCCCATCTCTGTCCCTCCATCCAAATAGGTGATAGAGCCATTCCATCCTCTTCTATCCCTCTAACCAAACAAAAAACAGGATTCATTCCATCCCTTCAACCAAACAAAAACTGGAACCATCCTATCCTAAAAAAGAGGGATGGGTCTAACCCATCCCCTCTTGTCCCCAAACCAAACGCATCCTAGGGGTGCTGCGATATCCTGGCCCAATTAGGATCTGGCCTATGTGGCCCATGAGTGTTGTGTACACTTGATTAGTACTACCTTGCTAGTTGAGCAAGAGTTGAACCAACTTATAAGGCCTTGTCCCTCCAACCATAGCACTTTCAGGTTAACCCTTTTACATGAAGCGAGGACAAAAGTGTAAGTGGGGTGCTATGTGTAAGTGGACCCGCCCATCAGATGGGCTGGGCTGCGCGGTTCTGGAGGGCAGGCTGTTACAAATGGTATCAGAGCCGACCCTCGCAATTGCACGTATGGGTCAGTGTGCGAGCATATGGCGCATGACGCATGTGGGCTCTGTGTGAGGCACATGGCATGGCATATGGCGCCGGCACTAGATGTACGGACATGCCCTAAGAGGGGGCGCGTTCTTGGACATTTGCCTATATACCTGTGTGCTATGTTCTTTGAGGGGGGTGTGTGCGACATCCTAGCCCAATTAGGATCTAGCCTATGTGGCCCAGGAGTGCTGTGTGCACTTGATTAGTACCATCTTGCTAGTTAAGCAAGAGTTGAATCAACTTATAAGGCCTTGTCCTTCCAACCATAGCACTTCCGGGTTAACCTTTTTATATGAAGTGAGGACGAAAGTGTAAGTGGGGTGCTATGTGTAAGTGGGCCCGCCCATCGGATGGGCTGGGTTGCGCGGTTCTGGAGGGCAGGCTGTTACATGTGCCCTCCTAACCTTCACTCCACGCCCATCATCCCTCCTCCTGTAGATAGGATAGGAATCTTTTCCTTGTTGTGTAGCATCGCAAAACTGTCTTGGGTAGCAGAACCTACACCGACCATCCACCATGCAAGGATTGTCCTTTTTCAGTGGACCGCATGGACCATGGAGCATGTGCTTAATGACCAGTCTATGCAATTCATGATATTTTGATTCATCGGGGAGCTCAACACTTATTATAGCATCATATTGGTCAGTTGTCGTGATCTTGGATCCTGACTTCATGACTAAAAGGAAGTGTTCGTGTGGAAGACCCCTCTTCTGGAATTCAGTTACATGTACGCACGCTGCAACTTCTCCAAAATAATGCTTTTTGATGACAAGCTCTTTTATAACCCTTAACTTGGCCCTAAACACTCTTGCAACCAAATCTAGGCGGTCTTGTGGAGTCTGTCCAAGGGCAAGCTCTCTAGTGATCTCCTCCCAATATGGGTTACATGTCATTGTCATGGAAATACACGGCTTACCATACCGCTGCACTAACATCATGGCATCAAAAAATCTACGCTTCATGTCATGTTGACCACCAGTAAAAGAAGTTGGAAGCACAATCCTCTTACCAACCATTATCGCATTTGCCTCACCAGCTGCTATGGTGTCAACAACACCTTGGTACAGGTCGGCCTGAATGAGCTTCTGAGTTTCAGGCCATAGGAAGTAATCCAATCTTAATCCTTCAATCTGTTGAAAGAGTCTCCCTCCATATAAAAGAATATTGAATACCACTGGATGGATCTATATCTTGAAACAGTAGTATTCACGGGTTGTCACATATTTTACCATTATGCTTCTCAATTTCATCATTTATTAAAATAAAAGAGAAAAAAATCAACTATTAGCAAGCACAAGATATAGAAAATGTATTTTGGTATAGCAATGGGCACTATTTGTAATGAGCAAATAGAAACTATCTCCATCTGGTTCCATTACATCATCACCGATTTGGTACACATCAAATGGGTGCTCATTGAGAGGTTCGTGATCATATGGAATGCCCCAATTCCATCCAACTTCTCCACTCGGGAAAAACAATGGATAGGACAAAGGATCATAGCAACCATGGTAGGGTTTTATGTACTTAGGACGGTTATGCCTACCGTAAACAATTACACTATGGTCAAATTGATTTTGTGGATCATTACCGTTAATCCATATAGCCGCTACTTGCGAACCGGTGGAAGCATTGTATACTCTTTGATCAAGGACTATATTCATGTTTAGAGTAATCCTGTAGTCATCGAGGTTAGGAATAGAACCCATTGAACAAAAGGTATGCATGTACGGGTTATGCTTCAGAATTCCTAGAATATTCCTGATGACATTTACATCCAGATCAGGAGAGCGCCGAGATCTATGTGACAACTCTACATCAGTGTCATAAAAATATAGCTGAAGATGTCGTGGACCATTATCACCTGGTTGTAGTTGATCAATGCGGTGATAGATTTGTCCTTGGGCATGGAAGGAGTACACACCGGAACTGCCATTACAATATCTTTGGTCCAGTGTCACTCGCAAAGAAGTGAAAGCAAAGTGGTTGTTGAAATACCGTATGTGCTCCCTGAAGTACTTTGCATCTTCATCAGTTTAGCTTGTAAATAATCTCTTCAACTCATCTGGTATATCATGAGTAGCAAGCACCATCTTTCCCTTCCTACAACACTATACGGGACTCTCATATTGGAATCTTTTTGAGCCTTAAAAACTGCAATTTGGTGCTGGATGCAAAACAGAAGGATTCCTAGGAAGGTCTTGGTAGATCTTGTCATCTGCCAATCTATTCTCTTTAACATGTAAATTTTTCACCTCCCTTTGGTAAGACTCATAGTCTACAACTACAAAAAAGAAAATTTTCCTTGATTAATGTTGCCCTAAATTATGAAAAATTGTATTGAACACTACTATAACGTTTTTGAAGTTACCTAGTCCTCTGCTTAGAAAGTTCTCGTCGTCGCAGTCCTCTTCCTCATCATTGCAATGAAAATTAACTGTTTTGTAAAATATGATATGTTATACTCATCAAATATTCGTGTTATACATGTTTCGGATGGAAGGTTTAGTGTGTGGTTACCTTGAACACCATCCTTTGTAGGCTTGAATATACTATTAATCACGACTTCATGCATCGTATTGTGAGTATCACCACCGATAGTTAGGACATAACTGCCAATGGTCCCATTAACCACAATTGAACTTTGTGTACACTGAATAGAGCAACCAACATCTATTTTATTGTGTGGATTTGTTGGCACAGGGTTTGCAAGAAAACATTCAATTTATTTAAGACCGATAATTGAAAAATGTTTTAAATGACACGTTTGTATATAGAATAGTGTTTCTTATAACTGATATCTCACCATTAAAATGAGTTACATCCGTGGACTGGGTTATGGTTGTCTTCGTACCCATAGTTTGGTCAGTGAATGGCACATGTTCTTTTCCCGTAAATGGGAGTCTTATGGGTGTTATTAAAGGATAATGTGGTTCACCTATAATAGATTTGTCAACTGGTAATCAGAACATGGTCAATTAATAACCAAAATATTGTATGAGAGGTTACCTGCAACGTTAGTAGAAGCAGTCTCATATAAGACCTGAGATGCTTCCTTCTTCAGTTTCCTGTATTCATGGGCCTTCTTATTCCTTTCTTCCTTTTGCTCAATGCTCATAGATGCATATCTCTCCCTGGCACGCTTCCTTTTTAATTCAGCAGCACTGAGATTACTAATATCGTCATGCGGAGCTGTAAATACATGAATAAAATTCAATTCAGATAACCACTTAGTATTCAAAGGTAGATATAAAAGGGGATTATCATTAGTTCATATGGCCACATTGAAATTAGTAACATCGCCATTCGGCACAGTCCATACATGCCAAAAAACGTTAGTTGTCAAAAGTCCGAGAATAACCTAAAGTGGATGCAGGTGAAGAAGTGGACATAGTTGGCAGGGTTGCCACAACATCATCTTTTTTTTTTGGAAAATTGACCATTCCCAGACTCGTCTGTGTTATCAGTAAATGGAAGACGCCTAGGTGTAATGACAGGTTGTGGAGTTCTAATTCCTTCATCAAAATAATCAAAATAAGATAGCAAAAAATGTTAACCTTTTCACTAATAATGTGTCTGTTAAACGATTAACTAAAAGATATGGTACCGCTAACAGTTGCACCACGATCAGATTGATTTATGGTTTTGGATGCATTCTTCTTTCACTGGTAGTACTCGCGCATCTTTTGGAGCTTGGCCTCCTTTTGATCAATACTTAGAGAAGCATATCTCTCCTTATCACGCTTTCTTTTACCTTCGATTGCAGTTAAATGAGTGATGTCACCAAGTTTACCTGTAGATATAAACCATTTGCATTAAATTTGTAACCCCAAACTAAATATTTTACATAGCGTTGATGTAAACCTGTAACAACTGAAGAGGGAGGTGTAGACACATTCGAAGGTGCTGTATTTTCAACATGAGTTGCAACATTGACCGTTGGCAGTACTCTTTGCTGAGGGCCAAGTTAGCACCCAGTACCTGAAACATTAAGTAAAAGTGAAGTGAAATTCACGTCACGCAAATTGTGGAGGTCTGGTTGGGGTGTGTAACAAATGATAGAATTATGTTACCTGTTAAAGACATAGTTGCCTCATTGCGCTGGATGTACTCATGCATCTTTTGAAGCCCAGCGTCTTTTTGCTCAGAAGTGAGGGAAGCATACCTCTCCTTGTCATATTTTTTTCTAACTTTGGCCGCATTTGCATACCTCTCCTTGTCATACTTTTTTCTAACTTTGGCCGCATTTAAATTAGTAATGTCGGCAAGCGTACCTCTTTCTATATAACGTATGCAAGTAATTACTTTCTATATAAAAATTTCTTTAAAAATACAAATAAATTAACACATCAGAACTAACTGTGATAAATAAAGTACGGAGGGAGCACAAAGGAAAAAAAACTTTCTATATAAAAATTTCTTTAAAAATATAAATAAATATATTTTTCAAAGTTTATAGTAGTTAATAATAAATTAATCATGCACCAATAACTAGTTACGAAAGTTATTGATGGCTGCTCGGCTGAAAAGCCGTCCCGACGCAGCCTAACGCGAGATTAGCAGGGAGAGTTGTGCTGCCACCGGCTGGCCATGGCACAATGATGGACTTCCATATACACCCAGAATTTTGACAAATTGACCCTTTTCAAAAACTTATTTCAAAAATAGATCGTACTAAAAACTAATTGTAAAAATAGATCGTTTGCTCAGCGCCAACCTCAATGGTGCTGAGGTATTCGAGATGGCACGATTTTACCACATAATCGCCATTGAGATTGGCGCTAAGCTTTAAATAAGATAAAAAAAAAGCTACTGGACTAAGCTAATCAGTAGTTGAGCGGTAAGAGGCTTTGCCTCTCACACCAATGACCATGGTTCGAATCCCATGTCTCTTTTTTTTGAAGGATTTTTTCAACCACCCTTATATTACCAAATGCTAAGTGTAATTAACTAAATTTATTACATATATTTTTGGTGCAATTGTTTTTAATAAAGAAAATATGAAATGCAAATATCTACTACATAATTAATCTTTAATTAAAACATTAAATATATTTTGCTATAAGTTTTAAATTCCCAAATATTTTATTATTGTCTTACAATTTGGAACAGCCAAATTATATAGCATTTAAACTTATATTTCTAAACAAAAAGATATTGATAGCATTGGAGTCTGCAACATTCATATTTTTAAAGTATTGATAACATACGCGTAAGACATGTAATTTTAAAATAAAAACTAGGAGGTAATTGTCCACATAAATTATATAGTATTTAATTTATAATTATAAATTAAAAGTACTACAATAAAAATGTGAGAAGATGTGGTGTATAACATTTAATACTTAAAATAAAACAAATTTACAAACAAAATATATAATTTTCAATGAAAATACGGTGAGTTAATTACAAGTGTAGTATTGGTAAAAAAAATCTTCAAAAAAAGTATAAGGCAGGGACTTGAACCATGCTCCCTAGGATGAGAGGCAAGCCTCTTACCACTCATTAGTAGTACACTTGTAGGTAGAATTGTCCTTCAGCATTTTTTATATAATATATAGCTTAGCGCCAATCTAAATAGTGCTGACCTCCTGTAACATAGCAAATTCCTGCCTCCTCGGATGAGATCTCAACGTTAATATTTATGGCATTGAGACGTTATAGCTCAGCGCCATCAAGGTTGACGCTGAGAAAACGGTCCTTTTTTATAATTAGTTTTTAACACTGTCGGCGAAATGGGACTGGGGGTCCCACAGCCTGCAAGGGGAACGCGTGGATCTCCGGCCACATCGGCTCCTCCGGGGGACATATCCTGCACGACCGGCGGCAGGCAGGGAGGCCATGTCTCCCGCCGGCCGTCCGTGCCCGGATGCGTCGCCCGCGGGGCCCCGGTGCTCGTCCACCCGCGCCCCCGGGACGCGCCGCCTGACTCGCCCTTGAGGGACGCCGCCTCGGCCCCGGGCGAGTGTCGCCCGGAAGCGGGCCGCCCGGGAGCGCCTCCTCCGGCCTCGGGCGAGTGCCGCCCGTGTCGCCCGTGCCCGGAGGCGCCGCCTCTGGGCGTGCGTGGCAACCAGGCGACCAGACCAGCCGCCCGAAACACCCGACAGGGGCTCCTCCAGGCGTGCGTGGCAACCAGGCGACCAGACCAGCCGCCCGAAGCACCCGACAGGGGCTCCTCCAGGCGTGTGTGGCAACCAGGCGACCAGACTAGCCGCCCGCACCCCGACACAGGGGCTCCTCCAGGCGTGTATGCGTGGCAACCAGGCGACCAGACCAGCCGCCCGTAGCACCCGACAGGGGCTCCTCCAGGCGTGGCGCAACAGGCGGGTTGCTGCATGCGCGTGACTCCAAGCCGCGCCACAGCAGCAACAGCTCCGGCATGGGCGTCGTAGGGCAGACGCTGTGCACAGGAGGGCTCACCGAAAAGCTCTCTCTCTGTATCCTGCACTGTGGACTCCACCTAATCTATAAGGAGGATCCAAGCCACCGAACCCCGGGGCAAGCAGCTTTAGCATTTAGGAACCACCCGGGCTCTCCGACTCTAGCTCATTCTGAGACGACTGTTCCTCTTCCTAGCGCCGGCCAGCGGGCTGAGCTCACCTTGTAAACACCAAGCCACATTCATCCACTACATAGCATACACACAGGAGTAGGTATTGCGCTTCCAGGCGGCCCGATACCTGTCTACGCCTAGCCTCGTCTCTCTCCCCTCTCGTGAGTTCGCTACGGTTCTGACGAGTCCGGATCCGGATCGGACGTCCGAGCCCTTGTACCTTCCAGGCTCGGCCCCCTCTGTTCCCGCCCCGAGCGCTGATTTCCGTCTGACGCCGGTGCACCTGAGAACTACTCCGTCCTGGCCGAATCTCAAGGGGGGTCTCCTGACTTCCCGCCGTCGAGGTTTCGTCCTTCGAACAGCTGGCGCGCCAGGTAGGGGGATTTCTTCCTCAGGTGGGACGCCGACGTTCCCGACACCGACGCCCTTCATGGCTGGAGGCCATCGTCCCGGGATTCCGACTGAGGAGTTCCGGCGACTACACCCATATTATGCTGGGCAACGTTAGCCCAGAGGCAAGCCCGCCCACCTTCTCCCTCTTCGCCTTCCTGGGGGCGCCCGCGCGTATCCCGGCGGGCAAAGCGCGCCCGCGGCGGCCTGGTAGTGCGGCCTCAGGCCCTTCCCTCGCGGAGGGGGCCGGCAAGTGCCCCGCCGGGTCCGCCGCCGCCTCATCCATAAGGCGCGAACAAAGGCGCCGTCCCACGGCACGTCGCAGCCTCCACTTCCATTCGGCGACACCGAGGAAGCCCTTTGGCGGCGGAAGCCCTCCTGCGACACCCCCCGACATTGCCGGGGATGGAGGCCGGGGGCGGCGATGGATTAACGAGATCGCCGAACTTGGTAGGCACCGCCCACCGCCGGGTCATCGCCGCGGCCATACAAGCACTGGGACCTCCGACCTTAGAGCCGCGACCTCTACAAGCGAGCCGGCCGACCGCCCCGGGCCAGAACAAATCCCGGGCACGGGCGACCTCCGTAACCGGCTCGACCGGACCCGGGCCCACGAGGACGCCCGGGTCACAATGGAGCGCAGCGTGAAAGGCGGCGCAAAGGACGTCGCCAGGCATTCCGAGGCCCCGGCCTCGCAAGCTCCGAACCACTAGTGGGAAACCGCTATTTCGTCGCCAGAGCCCACCCAGTTACGGCTGCTCAAAAGGGTTGCCTGGCGCTCTCCCCAGGCCTGCGGCAGGTTTCGCTGGCCGGCTATGTTCCGGCCCAACTTGCCGAGAAAGTACGATGGCTCCGTGGATCCCACGGAGTTCTGCAGATATACGCCACCGCCATCCGTGCGGCGGGCGGGGACGAGACGGTGATGGTGAACTATTTCCCGTCGCCCTCAAGGCCCAAGCTCGCTCCTGGATGATGAGCCTCCCCGAGGGATCCATCCGCTCGTGGGAGAACCTTTGCCACCAGTTTGTGGCAAATTTCCAGGGCACCTTCCCGCGCCCTGGGACAGAATCGGACCTCCACGCCCTACGTCAGAGTAGGTGGGAGGCGCTGAGGCATTTCCTACAGCGTTTCAGCCAGGTACGCAACACAATCCCTCACATCGCCCCCCACGCGGTTATCCACGCGTTTTGTTCGGGCGTGCGCGACCAGCGCATGCTCGAAAAGATGGGCACCCGCGACATCCAAACCACGGCGGAAACTGTCAGTCTGCGACACTGCGCGCCGCAAGGAGGAAGCCCGGGCCGTGGAACAAGCCGCGTCCCGAGATCCTCGCCGAGGGCTCGGCGGAAAGAGGCCACGGCCTCACGTTCCGCGGCGCGGCGGGACAGGCGGAAGCGCAGAAGGCAAGGAGGACGCCGAGAACTTCGCCTTGGCGGCGTCTGCAGGCCCCGGGGCCGCACCGCCCGCCAAGACGACTACGGCGGCAAAAGGCAGAAGGCTGAGCGTGCGCCAGCCGGCTGCGGGCCCGGAAATGGTGCTCCGTCCACGAACGGACCGCCACGAACCTCAACCGAGTGCCCGCGCCTTCCAGAACCTGCCGAGCGCACTAAGAAGTTCAAACTGGAGCGGCAGCAGGACAAGCCCGCTCCCAATCCAGAGCAGCCTCTCGAGTTCCAAGAACCCGGAAATGTCATCGCCACCCTCGACGGCGGGCACACGCTCACTCCTCGCGCCGTGGCTTCAAGGCCATGAAGCGCGAGCTGTTAGCCGCAACCCCGGGGCCAGCGGGGCGGCGTCCCGGAGGCTGAAGTGGTCGGACAGTACGATCACCTTCGGCCCCGCGGACCATCCAGCCCGGGTACCTGGGGAGGGACAGCTCGCCCCTCGCGGTCTCCCCCACCATATGCAACGTGAAGGTGGGCCGCGTCCTCGTCGACGGGGGCCGCCGCCCTCAACATCCTTTCCCCCGAGGTCTTTGAGAAGATCAAAGGCCCAGGGATGAATCTCTCGCCCTCGTCGCCCATCATCGGGATTACGAAGGGCCTCGCTTGGCCCTTCGGGCAGGTCTCTTTGCCCGTCACCTTCGGTGACCGTGGCAACTTCCGCACCGAGCACGTCATTTCGACGTTGCCGAGTGCAACCTCCCGTACAACGCGGTCCTTGGACGCCCGCGTTGGTGAAGTTTATGGCTGTTACGCACTACGCGTACCTAACCATGAAGCTTCCAGGCCCCTCGGGCCCGATCACAGTTCTTGGGGACGTGAAAGCCGCCCTCTCGTGCGCCGAGCAGCGTGCGGCCGACATCGCCCCCGCAGCTCCTGACGTGGCGGGAGGCGCGGGGCCTTCGCTACGCCGCGCCCCCAAGCCGCGCATCGTCGCCACCGATGCAGAGCTAGTCAAGGAGGTAGTCCTTGGCGACGACCCGTCCCGGACCGTCAAGTTGGCGTTCGCTGGACGACAAATAGGAAAGCGCGCTCATCGCCTTCCTCCGGGCAAACACCGACGTCTTCGCCTGGCAACCGTCGGACATGCCCGGGGTCCCCAGGGGGGTGATTGAGCACCGCTTGGCCATCCGCGTGGGCTCGCGCCCGGTGCGGCAGAAGGTACGACGACAGGCCCAGAGCGCCAGCCTTCGTCCGTGAGGAAATCGACAAACTTCTGCTGGCCGGCTTCATCCGCGAGGTCGTCCACCCGGAATGGCTGGCCAACCCAGTCGTCGTCCCCAAATCCAACGGGAAGCTGCGAATGTGCATAGACTACACCGACCTCAACAAGGCTTGCCCCAAAGATCCATTCCCTCTGCCTCGCATAGACCAGATAGTCGACTCCACCGCGGGGTGCGACCTCTTGTGCTTCCTTGACGCTTATGCAGGATACCATCAGATCCGCATGGCAGAGGAGGATGAGGAAAAAACTTCTTTTATTACCCCCCAGGGGGCCTTTTGTTATATGTGCATGCCTTTCGGGTTAAAGAATGCTTGTTCCACTTTCCAGCGGGCTGTCCGTGTAACGTTTGAATCGCAGCTAGGTCGCAACATGGAGGCCTACGTTGACGATTTGGTGCTGAAGTCGCGCGACCGCGCCACTCTACTCCATGATCTGGCCGAGACGTTCAGTAACCTTCGATGCACAAGGATGAAGCTGAACCCGGACAAGTGCGTCTTCGGGGTCCCGGCCGGCAAGCTCCTCGGGTTCCTCGTGTCCAGCCGCGGCATTGAGGCGAACCCGGAGAAGATAGCAGCAATCGACCGCATGCGCCCCCCGACGAGACTACGGGAGGCCCAGAAGCTGACCGGGTGCGTTGGCCGCACTCGGTCTTCATCTCCAGGCTTGGGGAGCGTGCCCTCCCCCTATTCAAGCTTCTTAAGAAATCCGGGCAGTTCACCTGGACGGATGAGGCGGATCAAGCCCTTGATGAGCTCAAGAGGTACCTGACTACGCCCCTGTCCTCGTAGCACCGCACCAGACGAGCCTTGTTGCTCTACATCGCGGCAACCCCGCAGGTGGTAAGCGCGGCGCTCGTCGTCGAGCGCCCCTTGCCAAGCAGGCGCGCGACCCGGGATTTACCTCCCGGGCCCGCCACCCGCGGAGCCCGAACCTGGGCAGCCTCGCCAAGGCGAGTGCGAGCCCGGGGACGCGGCGCCCGGGACCATCCCAACATTGCACCCGGGGCCCAAGGTCCCAGCTCCGTACCCGTTCCCATAGGCGAGAGCTCGCCCCCCCGGGGGAGCAGAGCCGGATCCCCGGCCCATGTCGGGCCGGCGTCGGGAAATACGCACCAGAAGCCGGTGTACTCGTCAGCGAGGTCTCCGTGACGCCAAATCGCGCTATCCCCAGGCGCAAAAGATGCTCTACGCAGTTCTCATCGCATCCAGGAAACTTCGCCACTACTTCCAGGCGCACAAGTGTCCGTAGTCACATCCTTCCCCCTCGGGCAGATATTGCATAACCGGGAGGGAACGGGCCGCGTCGCTAAGTGGGCGGTCGAGCTCGCCGAGTTCGACCTCCACTTCCAAGCGCGCCACGGCCATCAAAAGCCAAGTCCTGGCGGATTTTCTGGCGGAGTGGACGCCGGGGCCCGAGCCAGATCCTGTGCTGGACGCCGGATTCCCGGCCCCCGAGCTGCCGCCCGACCTGCGCCTCCACTGGATAATGAACTTCGAACGGCTCCTGCGCCCGGCGGGCTTGTCGCCCCAGCGCCGGGGCCGGGTCGTCCTCGTATCGCCCGCCGCCGGATGAGTTCCGCTTCGTCGTCCACCTCAACTTCGGAAGCCACCACAACATGGCCGAGTACGAGGGCCTTCTCGCCGGCCTCCGGGCCGCGATCGCCCTCGGGGTGCGACGGTTGTGCGCGCAAGGCGACTCCGAGCTCGTCATCAACCAGGTGTCCGGGGAGTACCAGACCCTGGACCCCAGTTGGCCGCATATGTGGACGAAGTGCGGAGGCTTGAGCGCCGTTTCGACGACCTCACGCTTCGCCCACGTCCTCGCAGTTGCAACCGAGCCGCCGACTAGAGCTCTCAGGCTGGCTTCCTCGCGGGCGTCAGTCCTCGGGGTTTTCCAGGAAGCCCTCGAGACCCTCGGCGCGCTCACCCGGGACCTCGGGCTCAGCCCCTGAGCCCGGGTCCTGAGCCTGACACGCGCTCCAGGCCCAGGATTTGGTCCTCGCGCGGACCCCAGCGCGCCTTCCTGGATGGACGAAATCCGGGCATATCTTCTCCGAGCACATCTCCCCGAAGACGATGTGGAAGCAGAAAGGATCGCTCGCATTATCTAAGCGCTATGTACTGGTAGAGGGGACCTCTACCGGCGTGGCGCCAACAGCGTCCTCTCAAGTGCGTTCCGCGCGCTCCGGAGTCGAGATCCTCGCCGACATCCACGAAGGGGAGTGTGGCAGTCACGCCGCATTTCGATCCGCTGGTCGGTAAGGCTTTCCGGCAGGGATTTTTATTGGCCCACGGCCTTGCAGGACGCATTCGACCTCGTCCAGCGCTGCCGCGCGTGCCAGTTTCATGCCAAACAGAGCCACCAGCCGGCGCAAGCACTCCAGATGATCCCCCTGTCCTGGCCCTTTCGCGGTCTGGGGACTCGATATCCTCGGCCCTTTTCCCCGGGCAGTCGGGGGTTATCGGCATCTCTATGTCGCCATCGACAAGTTCACGAAGTGGCCGGAGGCGTTCCCCGTAATCGACATCGACAAGCACTCAGCGCTCAAGTTCATTCCGGGAATCACCAGCCGCTTCGGGATCCCCAACCGCATTATCACCGACAACGGCACGCAGTTCACGAGCGAGCTCTTCGGCGAATACTGCTCGACATCGGCATCAAGCTCTGCTTCGCCTCCCCTGCCCACCCTGCCAGCAATGGGCAGCCGAGAGGGAAACGCTGAGATCCTAACGGGGCCTCAAGACAAGGTCCTACAACGACCTCAAGAAACACGGCGTCAAGTGGATCGACGAGCTCCCAGCGGTCTTGTGGGGCCAATCGTACCACACCGAGCCCGGGCGACCGGGAGACCCCGTTTCTTCCTGGTATAACGGGGCCGAGGCCGTTCTGCCGTCAGAACTCACCTTCGGCTCCCCCCGGATACAGCGCTACAGCGACAACACCGACCACGACAACATGCAGCTCGACAACCTCGACTTCCTCGAGGAGCGAAGACGACGCGCCTCGCTCCGAGTCGCCCGTTACCAGCAAAGCCTTAAGCGCTACCACCAGCGCAAGATTCGGGCCCGATCACTCCGGGTTGGGGACCTAGTCCTCCGCCGTGTCCTTACACGTGCCGGAAAGAATAAGCTTTCCCCCATGTGGGAAGGCCCCTTCCTGGTGATCAACGTCTCCCGACCGGGCTCGGTAAGACTGGGCCAGGAGGATGGGACCCGGCTTCCCAATCCTGGAATATCGAACATCTTCGCAAGTTTTATCCATAAGCATATCCTGTAAGTTACGGGAAGCTTGGGCCAGCGCCGGTTTTCTTCCAATCTCGGCGCTGGCCGGGGGCCCCCATATGTACTCGCTTCGTATATAGCTTAAGCTTTAATATCTTTCCCGGTGTGTCCTTTTGTCTGTTTCCATGTGTTGCGCTCGAGGCTGTCTCGTTCCTTCGGGGGCATAATCGGGTCGCGCCCGTGCGGCAGTTGGGGTTCGCGCATTATCATCAGTTCCCTACTGACGAGTAACCGCATCCCGACGTGCTAGGTTCAAGACGTTGTCGAGCTAGCGGGGACCTAAGGGCGCCCTCCGGGAGGCACCCCGGGCCCCGGCGACTCCGGCGCCTTACCTGGCTAGCTTCGGGGTCGGTTCTTTCCGGAGGTAGGGGGTGAAATGGTTATGCGTGATCTTTTCCTCCGCACGGTCGCGGCTCTGAAGGCCCGTTCGGGAGATGATCGACGCCACGATTCGTAGCATGGAACGGACAGGGGAACGAGCCAAATACTCTCACAATTCATCGTGTGCAGATTACACCAATCCCCGGCAAGTTTTAGGCAGGCTTTCCGAACCTCGATGCGGGCTGCGGAGCCCGGCCTAGCCGGCTCCTCCCCGGCAACCGGCGAGGCACCAGACGCTTCGCTGCCTGACGACCCCGTCTCCGGCCAAAGCTCGTTCCCGCGGCCTCGCGGCGCTCCCAGGGCCACAGGCGCCTGGGGGCACGGAGGGCCCCCGGACCCGGAGGACAGGAGTCGAAACTACGCACTCGACCGTCCCGCCGGACTCGTCCCCGGGCCCTTCGCAGCCGTCACGGACCAAGCACCCGGGGCAGGCGGCTGCTCAAGGCCCCGCGAAGGGGACCTGGGCGCGACGGTTCACGGCGAGTCGGTCCGGTACTCGACGTTCCCGGGGGCGAGCGACGCTCCCGGCCCCGGGACCGTGTTCGCAGTACCACGACGCCCTCCGCAATGTCCAGATACGTTACCATATCCACCTTTACATATTGCTCAATTTGTATCCTTCCCCCGTTGTATGTGCAGCCTAGGTTCCAGGACCGGCCGCGGTGCTCGGCCTGCCCAGCTCCTACCCGGCCCCGGCGAGGCGCCAGGTACTTCACTGCCGGGGACCCCGCGCCCGGTCAGGATCAGACCTTGAAGGGCTTCCCGGCGAGCTGTCATCGCTGCACCCAGCGACGTTCAGGGACACGGAAGGACCCCGGATCCGCAAGACGGAAGGGGCCGGAGCTATGGACTTCATCGCTCCGGAAGGCCGCGTCCGCTTGATGCTGGGGGAGACCATCACGATCCTTGCCCCTGGGGACCAAGCTCCCGGGGCAGGTGGCTGTGCCGAGACCCGGCTAAGGGCCTCGGGCCCGGCGGTTGTTCACGACTGTCGGCTCCCGCTGTCGAGATCGCGCCCAGTATTCGGAGCTCCCGGACACGAGGCCTCTAATCTCGCCAGCAGGACCTCCTCCTCGTCGTCTTCACGCCCCCACCAGAGAAAACGACAGTATCCACGAAGATTACCGGACATAGAGCCATTTTCCCTCACTGCCGAAGCTTTTCGATCGAGCCCGATCATCGGCCGAAGCCACCGTGCTTCGCTTTCCGCTCCGCAGCGCCGCCGTCGGCGTCATCTCGCTCTTCTGGCCACCTCGGAGTGAGTCCGACTGGAGCCGAAGGTTTTCGCCGCCGCCGAGCCTCTGTTGACCGTACACTCCCGGACGCGGCGCCGAGGTCGAGTTGTCTCTTTCCCCTCCGTCAATCCGCGCCACCGCGTTTCGTCCTCTGTGGCCGAGAAGTAAGCTACTGTCGAGGAGCCGAAGTTTCGCCTCCGGAGCCGTCCCGACGTCGACGCTGTTGCGCCGACCCGGCCAGGTCCCGCGCAACCTCTGCTCGGTTCGCTACAACGTCCCGAGAGCATCCGCCGCTGGAGCTCGCCGCCGGCGATATTCCAGCCACCCGAGGTGTCAAGAAGACCACCCTTAGCTCCGCCGAGAACTCCTCTACCTTTTCTGTGTTGGGCCCGACCACATCCGAGCGTCGGTTCACCGTCGCCGCCGCCGAGAAGCTCGCCGGCTCTGTCTGGTTACGCCCTCCTCTATTCGCCAGACTGGACCGAACACTCCCGGAACGGACGGTCCGCTTCGCCTGCGCCCTGCTCTCGCGCACTTTGCCTCACTGGCCTGCGGACCCGGGGAAATCATCCCGATATGGTCCATGTCCTTACCCGGGCCCCGTACCCGGGCACATGTCCAATCACATTCCAGCCCGGGGCCTTTCGGTCCCGGGCACATGTTTGAGCCGCGGCACGGATTCCCGAACCCGTGCCACGGGCCCGACACTGGGGTGCCGAACCAGGGCGGCCTCGCCAAGGCGGGTGCATGCCTAGGAACGCGACACCCGGAATAGGGCGCGATAGCCCGGACAGCACCGCCCCGGCGAGAATGCGTCTGGAAGGTCGTCTCACATTCCATATTCAAGCCCGGGCCCCCGGAACCCGGCTTATATCAAAACCGTATTTCAGTCCGGGGCCCCCGGGGTCCCGGATACATGTCCTTAGCGCTGGCCGGGGCCCCCGGGGCTCGAGCGCATGCCGTTTCCCAGCCTTGAGGCTCGCGAGGGAAGCGAGTCTGAGCTCCTTTCCCGAACACCAGCGACCTCCAAACAAACACAATAAACCAAGGTACGAAAATATAAACATGATCATATACATATACAAATGTCTCCCTTGTACAAGAAAGGCAAAACCAGAACGCAAGCATGAGCGAGACCCGGAGACGCCGTCGCACGGAGAGAGATCGCTAGCCTCCCTCGGACCGAACCCCGGACGACGACAGAAGAAGGGCGCCCGGCGGCATGGAGGGCCCCCGGGCCCCGAAAGCGCCACGCATAACGTCAGAAGGAAACCGGCGTCTTCCTCAACCTCTTCGTCAAGCATCAGCTCTACAAGATGGTCGCCGCGATCGAAGAACCCTGCCTCCGGGGCAGCGGACTCTACCACGGCCTCCCGCGTTTTCCTCGCGAACTACCGCGACTTCCTCACCCATGGCGAACTCACACCCCCGGGACACGAGCCCGGCCTCTTGGGCCCGTATGCATTCTCCCCGGGAGAGCGTTTCCTTCTCCCATGCCTCCCTCTCGGGCCAGGCGCGGGAGAACTCGTCGGCGGCGGATTTGGTGGCGCCCTTCAATCGGACGACGCACCTCTCTGCTGCCGCGGCCTCCGGACAACGGTCGCCACGAAGAACTCGGTGGCGACAGTACGGGCGGCAAGCTGCCGCAGCGCCATCGCGACCGCTGCCGCCGGCTTTCCTCAACACTCTATTCCATGTTTTCAAGCTACATAAATCCATGGCGAACCAGGCGGAACCAGCGTCCCCTCATTTCTTCAAGACATGGCCCCGTTCCTGCCCGGAGCGGTTCCGGCCGAGCAACAGGGCCAGGGGCCACTGTCGGCGAAATGGGACTGGGGGTCCCACAGCTTGCGGGGACGCGTGGATCTCCGGCCACATCGGCCCCTCCGGGGGACGTATCCTGCACGACCGGCGGCCGGCAGGGAGGCCGTGTCTCCCGCCGGGCGTCCGTGCCCGGAGGCGCCGCCTCCGGCCCCGGGCGAGTTGCCCGGAGGCGCCGCCCCGGGCGTATGTGGCAACCAGGCGACCAGGCGACCTCCAGCCGACCGCAGCACCCGACAGGGCTCCTCCACGAGTGCCGCCCGGAGCGCCTGCCTCCGGCCCCGGGCGCGTGTCGCCCGTGCCCGGAGGCGCCGCCTCCGGCCGTATGTGGCAACCAGGCGACCAGGCGACCAGACCAGCCGCCCGCAGCACCCGACAGGGGCTCCTCCAGGCGTGGCGCAACAGGCGGCTGCTGGCATGCAGGTGCTCCAGCCGCCCACAGCAGCAACGGCTCCGGCATGGGCGTGGTAGGCAGACGTGTGCACAGGGGGGCTGACCGGAAAAGCTCTTTCTCTGTATTCTGGCACTGTGGACTCCCCTAATCCATAAAGGAGGATCCAGGCCACCGAACCGAGAGGCAGCTCAAGCTCTAGCAATAGACAACAGGGTTACCTTTACTGTTCTTCTTCCCCAAGTCTCCCAGTTACGCTTCCGAGCTCCCCGGGTACACCTTGTAACCACCATACTACATTCATCCACCTGATAGCCATACACACAGGAGTAGGGTATTACGCTCCGGCGGCCCGAACCTGTATAAATCCTCGTGTCTCCTCTGAGTATGCGGTTCATCGTCTTCTTCACGAATCTTTCCGCTACCCCTGAAGCCGGCTTCGCCTGAGAACTACTCCCCTGGCCGAATCTCAAAAGGGGGGTCTCCCGACTTCCCCCGCGGTTGGAGGTTCATCCTCCGACAATGCCCGAGACCCCGGAGCTTCGGCAGCGTCCGGGGCGCGGTCCACGACCCGGCCATCAGGCCTCGTGACCGGGGCTGCGCTAGCCGGCGGCGGCCCCCGGCCCGCGTCGAGGTTTGGAAAGCCTGCCGGGAATTGGTGTAATCTGCACACGATGAATTGTGAGAGTATTTGGCTCGTTCCTTTGTCCATTCCATGCTACGAACCGTGGCGTCGACCACCTCCCAAGGGCCTCTTCACGGTCGCGATCGTGCAGAGGAAAGGATAACGCATAAGTATTTTGCCCCCTAGCAGCAGAAAATACCGAGCCCGAAGCCAACCAAGCGGAACACCGCAAGCCAGCGGGGGCCCGGGGCGCCACCCAGAGGGGCGCACCCACGGCCCCGAGGCTTGGACAATGTCCGGGGTTTAGCAGGAGGGGATACGGTAGCTCGCTGGTAGGGAACCAATAATTATGCGCAAAACCCAGCCGCTGCACCGGCGCGGCCCGATTATGTCCCCTAGGGGGTGAGACTGTCACGAACGCAACACACGGAAAAAGACAAAAGGCATGAGACCAGGAAGGATATTAAAAATGTTGTTTATATGAAAGCGTATACACATGGGAGCGAAGCACCCGGCGCCTCGGCGGTGGTCTAGGCGGAGCTGGCCAGGCCGGGCACCGCAGCCCGCCCCCGGAATCTAGGCTGGCCCGACAGGGGGTTCTGCCCGAGACCCCGGGGCCTCGGCAGTGCCCGGGGCGCGGTCCACGACACGGCGACCTGGCCTCGATACCGGGGCAGATATGGGCCTGAGACCCGGGGGCCCCGGCTGAGATGTGGAAGATATGTGCCCGGGACCCGGGGCCCGGGCTGAGATGTGGAATGAATCGGGACGACCTCCCCGGACCCGCTCTCGCCAGGGTGATGCTGTCCGGGACATCGCGCCCCGTCTGGTTGTGGAGTTGAAGTTGTTCCGGGTGCCGCATCCAAGACTCGCACTCGCCTTGGCGAGGCTGCCCGGGTTCGGGCCCCCCAGTGTTGGGCCCGGGTCGCGGCCCGGGACATGGTCCTAGGACCCTGGGCCCTGGCTCGAATATGGTGGATATGTGCTCGGGACCCGGGGGCCCTGGACTGAGATATGGTATGAATCGGGACGACTTCCCCAGACCCGCTCTCGCCGAGGCGATGTTGTCCGGGATATCGCGCCCTGTATGGTTGTTCCGGGTGCCACGTCCAAGACTCGCACTCGCCTTGGCGAGGCAGCCTGGGTTTGGGCTCCCCAGAATCGGGCCCGGGAGGCGGGTCCCAGGCCGCGTGTTTGTCGGGCAAGGGGCGCTCGACGACGAGCGCCGCGCTCGCCACGTGCGGGGTTGCCGCTGGGCTCGGTGCCGCGGCCAGCAACCCGCGCATGATGGCTTGAAGCCACGGTGCGAGGAGCGGGCGTGCGCCCTGCCACCAAGGGTAGTGAGGACCTTCTCGGGTTCTTGGAACTCGAGAGGTTGCCCCGGATCGGGAGCCGGATTCGGACCGTCCGCCTAAGGATCGGACAGTCCGAACCCCTATGATCGGACCGTCCGCCAAGGGATCGGACCATCCGAATTCCCCCGATCGGGCTTGGCCTGCTACCGCTCCTGCCGGAACTTCTTGACATGCTCGGCCAAGTTCTGGACTGCGCGGCACTCCGTGAGGTCGTGTGAGTCCGTCTCGTGGACGATGCACCACTTCCGGGCCGTTGCCGGCGGAGGCGGTGCACGTGCGGCCCTTTGCCGCTTGCCGCTATTATCGTCCCCGCGGGCGTCGCCGTCCCGGGGGGTGCCCACAACAGCCAAGGCGAAGTTCTCGGCGGCCGCCTTGTCCTTCTAGCACTTCCTCCTGTCCCGACGCGACGCGGAGCGTGAGGACTCGCTGTCCTCTTCAGGGCCTTGGTCAGGGTCCTCAGGGCGTGGCTTGTTCCACGCCCGGGCCTCCTCCTTGCGGGCGCAGAGGTCGGTGAGGCTGAACAGCTCGGCCGCAGTCTAGACGTCGCGGGTGCCCAGCTTCTCGAGCATGCGCTTGTCATGCATGCCCGAGTGAAACGCGTGCATAACCGTGTGGGGAGCGATGTGGGGGATGGTGTTACGGACCTGGCTGAAGCGCTGCAGATGACGTAGGGCATGGAGATCCGCCTCGGTCCTAGGGCGAGGGAAAGTGCCCTGGAAGTTCGCCACGAACTGGTGGCAGAGGTCCTCCCACGAGTAGATTGACCCCTCGGGGAGGTTCATCATCCAAGAGCGAGCCCGGGCCTTGAGAGCGACGGGGAAGTAGTTTGCCATCACCTTCTCATCGCCGCCGGCCGCCTGGATGGCGGTGTTGTAGATCTGTAGGAACTCCATGGGGTTGACGGAGCCGTCATACTTCTTCGGCAAGCTGGGCCGGAACATGGCCGGCCAGCGCACCTGCTGGAGGCCTGGGGAGAGTGCCAGGCAAGCCGAGCCGTGCTGAACGGGCTCGGGCGATGGACGACGATTTCTCGCCGG
Source organism: Oryza meyeriana var. granulata (assembly GCA_003991445.1). Classification (NCBI taxonomy): domain Eukaryota; kingdom Viridiplantae; phylum Streptophyta; class Magnoliopsida; order Poales; family Poaceae; genus Oryza; species Oryza meyeriana. The sequence goes on along the minus strand of RYFJ01002013.1, from coordinate 25,288 downwards.
TGGGTTGGAGCTGGAGGCCTGGGTCTCGAGACGCACGGCGGCGTCCGCACGCTGTTCGTGCTGTCGCTCCAACGTGACTCGGGTGTCTTCATGGGACCGCATCTGGTTCAGCCGGTCACGGAGGTCGCCATGGCCATTCTTGGCCGAAGGCTTGGCGTGAGGCGCCACACTCCAGGCTTGATTCCGCTTCGGGGCGGGGGGCCGACCCGCGCTAGACGTCGCGCGGTCGGCACTTCCGGCCCCTGCACTGCTGTCGGCAGCGACCCGGCGATGGGCCGTGCCTACAAGGTCGGCGACTTCGCTGAGCCACCGCCGCTCCCGGCCTCCGCCCCCGGTAAATGCCGGGGGGTGGCGCAAGAGGGCTTCCGTCGCCAGTAGGGCTCCCTGCGGCGACGCTGGATGGAAGTCGAGATGGCGGCGCGCCGTGGAGCGGCGCGTCCGCTCGCGCCTCATGGATGAGGCCGCGGCAGACCCAGCGGGGCACTTGCTGGCTCTCTCCGCAAGGGAAGGGGCCAAGGCCGCACAACCAGGCCGCCGAAGGCCGAGCTCGGCCCGCCGGGCTCGCGCCGCGCGCCCCCATGAAGATGATGAGGGGGAGCGTGGCGGGCTCGCCACCGGGCTAACGTCGCCCAGCGGGGTGAAGCCGCCGGACTCCTCGTCGGAGTCCCGTGGGTGATGTCCTCCTGCCATGGAGCGTGCCGGCGTTGGGGACGCTGGCGTGCCGCCTGGAAGTGAAACACCCTCTACCTGGCGCGCCAGCTGTCGGAGGAGGGAACTCCAACCGCGGGGAGTCTGGGAACCCCCCTTTGAGGTTCGGCCAGGGGAGTTGTTCATAGGACGGCTGCGGCGTCTGATCGGTGGCACGCAAGAGAGACAGGAGAAGTAGATAGGTTCAGGCCGCACGGAGGCGTAATACCCTACCCCTGTGTGTGTTTTTTTCTATGTGGGAGATGAAATGGTTTTATCTTACAAAATGAACTCAGAGGGGTGCTCAGGAGCTAGCCGGGAACTCAGAGATGTTTCTAGCCGCCCTTCAAAGCTCTTCTTAAAAGCTCTCCAGAAGGCCTTCTCTATCCGGGCCCCTAGAAGCTCTCTCCCTCTGGAAACTCTAACTTCGGAACCGGAAGCTCTAACTTGGGAACTGGAAGCTCTAACTTGGGAAGCCCCCTTGAAGCCGTGGCATGGATCCTCCTTTTATAGTCTAAGGGGAGTCCACAGTGCCACACATGCTCTTCGATATGTCTTGTCGCACACGTCCACGGTCGCCTGCTGAGCAACGCCGGAGGCACATCTAGCCGTCCCCTCGCACGTCCGCTGCAGGCGGCTAAGTCAGACGTGAGAGCACACGTCGTTGCCGCCGAAGTCAAAAGGTCTCTGACTGCACAGGCGCGTGTTCACGGGGGGCCATCATGAGACGCCCACGTGTGGCAAAGCAGGCGACAGGGACGACACGCCCCGTCGCCTCGTCATTAATTCAGGTAGTTGGAGAGTTGATCCGCTTGAGTCAGGCTCGTATTCGGGGCAAAGAGTTCATCGAGCCCTCCGCGCGCACAAGGCGCCAAGTTCCTTCAGGGCGGAAGCTGTGAGCCCCCAGTCGGCACCCTGGACCGGGTGCCGAGTCCGTGGTTCCCGGGACCGGGGGGCGTACCCGGGACCGGACGGTGCCCGGGCCCCAGGTACTTAGAGAGAAAAGGCTGTAGTCGGCCGTCGCCGGTGCAGAATGTGGCCCCGGAGGAGCTGACGTGGCCGACGATCCACGCGTCCCTGGGGACGGTGGGACCCCCAGTCCCGTTTCGCCGACAGACGTGACCCGCGAGGAGAGGGGAGATTATCTCGTCAGAGGAGGAGACAGCGGCGAACGATAGCGCAAGACGGAGCCAATCGGGTAGCCGCTTAGGTGGAAACAGGAATTGGAGGAGGGTGTGACGATCCGCGGCAGAGACGGTAGCGAGGAGCGGCCCGGATGGGGAGAGCAGCTGTTAACGCCAAAATTTGGTAAGGCCTTGTATCAGATTCGGTCAAAAGGACGGTTGCAGTCAGATAATGGAAATTGATCCAAGAAGCAGACCAAGTCCGAGAAGGAGCCGTGAAGACCGCGCGTGGTAGTTAATTACTATAGTTATTAGGGAAAGGTTTATCTCTTTTAGGAAACCTGACCTCGTGTCCGGTCAGGCCTTGTTAGTGTTTTCTGTTATAGATAGGAAATCATATACCGTGTCCTATAAGGACTCCTGTCAACTCGGGGTATATATACGTATGCCCGGGTGCCTTGTATATATCAACCACAGATCAATACAAAATTCGGCGCATCGCCACCCTTTCGACGGGATCCTGCTTCTCGAGCCGGGCTGCATCGGTTAGGTCCGAACTCCTGCGAGAGGGTAAGTCTCGTCACCCCGGCTGCCAATCGGCTAGGACTTCCTCGGTTAGGTCCGATATTCTAGTCGGTTTATGGTAGTCGGCTTACCACGATATATTTACTTTATCTATGGCTGCAACAGTTCAGTTTGATCTCATAGATTGATTAGGTATATCACATCACGCGTGCATAGACTGTATCGACTTACTGGGAGCGATTTATCATCGGTTCGTGCTGCATCGGTTAGGTCCGACCTACTGAACTGCTAGTGATAAGTCGGTCCTGCTAGGCCGATGCTTTGTGCGCAGGCGTCTTATCGGAGTGCATAGCCGATAAGTTATCTCCATCACGATCGCATTATATCTATCGGCTCATCGAGGCATTGTTATCATTGTCGGTCTGTGCTGCAACGGTTGGGTCCGATCTACTAGACTGACGATAATAGCTTTACTCTTGATGAGCCGATGGTGTTGTGCGATGGTTTTATCGGAGCGCTTAGCCGATAAGTTATCTGTTAAAGCCGACTACATTTATTCATTGTCTTATTCCATACTCGCTCTGTTCAGTAGTCGGCTAGCTTATCAATTATTTATCATTCATGTTATTGCATACTTTATTATATGTTCTTGCCTGTATTATTGTTACAATCGGCTAAGGACTAGCCGATGGGTTTATTCTGCCAATCCAAGTACAAGTACAATCAGGTTCCCGGGCACGACCCCAGGTGAGGGCCCGGGCATGAGCTTGGGTAAGGACCAGTGTATGGGCCCGGACAGCGGACGAAGATCCCGGGAGCCGATATAAGCAAGGGCCCGGGCACAGGCACATCTTCATAGCAACACCAGTAACACTAGACTATGATCGGTTAGGATTTATTTGATTTATTTATGCATTATATTTGCTTATTTTATCAAGTTCATAGCCGGTTTTTGAGTATCCCTTCAATGATGGGCTAGCACTATATTTATTTATTATTATGTTATTGCTCTTGCCATCATCGACTTTAAGCCGATGTATAAGTGCTACAGTGCGCATCGGCCATCGGCTAATGAAACGAGTCTAGATCGGCTTCCAGCCGATTGGCTCATTGATCTAACATTTTCCTCCTTGTCAATTACAGGGTCAAATTGACTGGCACGGCTACGAACCTCAAACTTTAGGACCTGCACTAGAGTGAAGCAAATCTCCCAGGCCTTCGCGTGTCACCCAGACGCCGGACGGCCCCCGGTGGGTTTTCGGCGTCAACACGCTTTTGGCACGCCCGGTGGGACCCGAAGTTTCAAGCCAAAATTCCAACAAACACAGTTTCAATCAAGACTTCAACATGGCCGGAAAAGAAGTCAAGACGGACAACGTAATTCCGGTCACCATGGAAGATCTAACTGAAGAACAAAAACAGCAAGTGGAACAGACCATGATAAATTTCCAGAAGCTGTGTCTAGAATCCTTCAGTATGACGAGGCAAGGGCCGATTCAAAAGTCTCAGTTTCCAAAACCAGTACTGGTAGGAGAATCGAGCCGCACACAACCCGAGAGTCCACCAATCAAGCCTTTACAGGAGATGGTCAACGAGGCTGTGCACCACGTGCTCATCAATCAGTCGGGGGTCTTAGTAAATACATTGCATAACCTTATCAAGAAGACTGTTGATGGATCGATTGCCCAAGAACGAACTCGGGGTCCTGTTTTTCTCCCACCAAAGATAGAGCCAGGCCAAGTTAATTACAACATTAGCAAGGATATACCAGAACAATTGTTCACGCAGAACCAGGCTGGGGGGCAACAGGATATTCCTCCTGGATATCACCGATCTATTTATTATGGGGGATACCAGCAGAATTATCCGGGAGGAGGAGCCGATCCAGGTACCTACCAGAGGGAGTATCACAGACAGAATCGGCAACCAACCCCGCCGATACAATATCAGCAGTATCAACAGGAGAATGCAAGAGAAGAAGACTTATCGGCACGGGTTGAGGAAATAGTAAGGGAGCAGTTCGGGATCAAGCCCAAGGAACAAGCGTTCATGTATCGGCACCCGTATCCTGAGTGGTTTGACAAGGTTCCGTTACCACACCGATACAGGGTCCCGGATTTTTCTAAGTTTTCAGGGCAGGACAACATGTCTACAGTAGAGCATGTCAGCCGATTCCTGGCGCAGTGCGGGGAGGCATCGGCTGAAGAGGCCCTGAGGGTTAGGTTTTTTCCCCTATCACTATCCGGATCGGCTTTTACATGGTTCTCTTCATTACCGCCGAATTCTGTTCGGGGATGGGCCGATCTGGAGAAACAGTTTCACAAATATTTCTTCGCCGGGATTCATGAGTTGAGACTGTCAGATCTGACATCGGTTAAGCAACGACCAGATGAAACAGTACCGGAATACATTCAGCGATTTCGGGATATCAGAAACCGGTGTTATAGTTTAAACCTGAGCGATGAGCATCTGGCCGATCTAGCTTTTCAGGGACTCTTGGCGCCAATCAAAGAGAGGTTTTCATCTCAAGAGTTCGAATCCTTGTTGCACCTGGTACAGAAGGTATCGGCTCATGAAAGCCGATTTCAAGAAGCGAAAAAGGACAAATACCAGAGGAGGGTTGCTCAGGTTCAGGTCTATTCATCAGGCTCAGATGGTGAGGAATCCGATGCTGAGGTTGGATTGGCGGAGTGGGCCAGGAACAAGAAGTCAGTATCATGCCCGTGGGTCAAAGATATCGGCAGAGAGGAACAGTATGATTTCGATGTAAGCAAAGCCGATAAGATCTTTGATTTGCTGTTACAGGAAAAGCAAATACAGCTGCCGCCAAATCACGTGATTCCATCAGCTGAAGAACTGAAGAAGAAGAGATATTGCAAATGGCATAATACTATATCACATCATACTAATGAGTGCAAGGTTTTTCGGCAACAAATTCAGTTGGCTGTCGAGCAAGGGCGAATCAAATTTGAAGACAAGAAGCCGATGAAGATAGACGGGCACCCGTTCCCTGTAAACATGGTTTATGCGGGATCGTCATCAAGGGCCCAAACCGATGAAGGAAGGCGTCAGAATAAATCAAGGATTACTTCATCAGGTATGATAGAGAAATACTCGAGGTACGAGGAACAAAGGGATGAGCCAGAAAGATATAATCCACACTGGGATTGCCCGTTCTTCCGATTTTGCTGGGATCAAGGGATGAGATTGCCATCAGTCAAAAACTGCCCCGAGTGCAATAGTACAGGGGATCGGCATGATCGCCAGCAGGAGTATTCGCGAGATCGGTCGCTTGGAAAAAGAGCATCGGTTTATAGCCGATTAGGGCCGATCCATGAAGAATTCTCTGAAGAGGATGAAGAGGAAGTATATGAAGGACAAGTTCAGAATCCTCAATGGTGTCCTAGTGGCATATTCACGAAGAATCAGAAGAGAAGGGCACAACGGTTCCGACACCGAGAGCAGCGAGAGGAACAGAGACAGGACCAAGAAGAAGCCGATCATCGTCATAAGAGAACCAGGCAAGTATGGCGCGTGAAGAAAAGGGACGACGAAGATCAGTCGGCTCCAGTAAATATGGTGTTCTTTTTGCCTCGGGAGTATAAAGCGCTTTCATCAGATGAAGAAGGCGATGAGGAGTTGTTCGCTCAACTGACATTGCAACCTGATCAAGCTATATTTGATAAACCTGAAGAATCAGAGCATCGGCACCTAAAGCCATTATACATCAAGGGATACGTGAATGGAAAGCCGATGACTAAGATGTTAGTTGATGGAGGAGCAGCAGTTAATCTTATGCCTCAAGCCACGTTCCGGAAGTTGGGGAAGACTGCCGAAGATCTGATCAAGATGAATATGGTGCTGAAAGACTTCGGTGGAAATTCATCAGAAGCGAAGGGCGTGTTAAACGTGGAGCTGACAGTGGGGAACAAGACATTGCCCACCACGTTTTTCGTAATCGACGGAAAGGGGTCATACAGTTTGCTTCTCGGCAGGGACTGGATTCATGCGAACTGTTGCGTACCTTCAACGATGCATCAATGTCTGATACAGTGGCAGGGAGATCAAGTCGAGGTAGTGTTAGCAGATCGGCCGACCGATATTGCCATGACCGATCTACCAGTTTGGGAAGCTGATGGTGTTGACTGCCTGTCCGGAAAAGTTTGGGAAGGAGACTATCTCAGGGTTACTAGCCAGGGAATACAGCCGATCCAGCAAATCGGTTCTGAACTGTTACTCTGATGGGCTCTATTGAAGACTTTGAAGGAAAACTAGGGCAAGGATTTACGTCGGCTGATGATTTAGAAGAGATCGATATTGGACCAGGAGATAGACCAAGGCCGACGTACATAAGCAAAAAATTAGATCCTGAACTACGAGAGGAATTGATAAAATTGCTGAAAGAGTATCGGGATTGTTTCGCCTGGGAGTACCATGAGATGCCAGGTTTAAGCCGATCAATTGTTGAACATCGGCTGCCCATTAAACCAGGATATCGGCCATTCAAGCAGGCTCCAAGAAGATTCAAGGCAGAGTTATATGAGCCGATCAAGGCAGAGATCACAAGATTGTACGATGCCAAGTTTATCAGGCCATGCCGATATGCTGAGTGGTTTCTATATTGTCCCTGTCGGCGAAACGGGACTGGGGGTCCCCACAGTCCGGGGGGACGCGTGGATCCTCTGCCACGTCAGCTTCCCCAGAGGCGTCATCGCCATCGGCCCCGAGCACATCCCCGAGGCGCCGTCTCCTTCGGCCCCGGGCTGGGCGACATCTCCTTCGGCCCCGGGCTCGTCCCCGGGGCGCCTTCTCCTTCGGCTCCGGCCCCGGGGCCCACACGACGGTCCCCGACAGGCCATGCGCCAAGCTCCCAAATATACCTGCATTAATGGTGAAGCGACAGGGCGCCTCCCGCTTGTCTCCCGACAGCATCTCCAGGGGGCAGCCGCCTGCAGCAGTCGGGCGACAAGACAAGCAGACCCGACAAGGCGACAGCAGACCAGCTCTAGCCGCCCGCAGCCGCCGGGCAGGCGGCGATTGGACACTCCTCCAGGCACGGCGCAGCAGGCAGGCGCCGACCGGCACGACAAGATGTAGCGTATCCCTCTCTCACCGCGTATAACCGGCACTGTGGACTCCCCTCGCCTATAAAGGAGGATCCATGCCTCTCTCTCTCGTAGAGGAGTTGGGGCCTTAGGTCACCCAGGCAGCTCTTGCTCCTGGCTCTCTCTCTCTCTCTCTCGAAGTCTCAAGTCCCCGGGCTAGCTTCCGAGCTCCCAGCAGGGTCCATTTGTAACCGCAATCCCACATTCATCTACCACAGATAGCCAACCACACACACAGGAGTAGGGTATTGCGCTCCGGCGGCCCGAACCTGTATAAAACGCCCCCTGTCTCTCTCGCTCTCTCGTTTGCGATCTACACGGTTCGGACGGTCCGGACCGTGTTCGGACGGTCCGGACCCCTATCTTCCAGCTCGGGCCCCTCTGTTTCCGCCCCGAGCGCTGATCTCTCTTCTTCCGCTTGACGCCAGCTCCACCTGAGAACCACTCCCCTAGCCGAATCTCAAAGGGGGGTCTCCTGACTTCCCGCCGTCGAGGTTTCATCCTCCGACAGTCCCGGTGGAGAAGAAGAACGGAAAGTTGAGAATATGCATTGATTTCCGGGATCTAAATAAAGCTACCCCCAAAGATGAGTACCCGATGCCGATAGCGGATTTGTTGGTGGATGCAGCATCAGGCCACAAGATTATCAGCTTCATGGACGGCAATGCAGGATACAATCAAATTTTCATGGATGAAGAAGATATACATAAGACTGCTTTTCGGTGTCCAGGGGCTATCGGCTTGTATGAGTGGGTAGTAATGACTTTTGGATTGAGGAGTGCCGGTGCGACTTATCAAAGAGCGATGAATTATATATTTCATGATCTCATCGGTTTGTTGGTGGAAATCTACATTGATGATGTGGTGGTTAAGTCTAAAAGTGGGGAAAGCCATATAGCCGACTTACGAAGAGTGCTGGAGAGGGCCAAGAAATACGGACTGAGAATGAATCCCAATAAGTGCGCTTTTGGTGTATCGGCTGGGCAATTTTTGGGTTTTATGGTTCATGAGCGAGGGATTGAAGTTAGTCAGCGAAGTATCAGAGCCATTAAGACTACAGAGCCACCAAGTAATAAGACAGAGTTGCAATCGTTGATCGGCAAGGTTAATTTTGTGAGGAGATTTATATCAAATTTATCAGGAAGAATTGAGTCTTTCACACTGTTATTAAAGTTGAAGGCCGATCAAGAATTTGTGTGGGGGGCAGCGCAACAGAAGGCGTTTGACGAGATCAAGAATTATCTTAGTTCCCCACCTGTTTTGATTCCGCCGCAGAAAGGAGTGCCGTTTAGGTTATACTTGTCGGCCGATGAGAATTCCATCGGCTCTGTTTTGATCCAAGAATTTGAAGGCAAAGAGCGAGTTGTGTTCTATCTAAGTAGGAGACTTCTGGATGCTGAGACGAGATATCCTGCGGTAGAGAAGTTATGCCTATGTTTATATTTCTCGTGTACAAAGTTAAGGCATTACATCCTGTCGGCTGAGTGTACAGTAGTTTGCCAGGCCGATGTGGTTAAATATATGTTGTCGGCTCCAGTCTTGAAAGGGCGAGTTGGCAAGCGGATTTTTGCTTTGACAGAGTTTGACTTGAGGTATGAATCGGCTAAAGCGATTAAAGGACAAGCAGTGGCCGATTTTATTGTACAGCACAGAGGGTCTCACGAAGATTATGTGGAGCCGATCCCATGGACTTTATTTTTTGATGGATCGGTTTGCAGACACGGATCTGGTATCGGTTTGGTTATTGTATCGCCTCGGGGGGCAAGTTTTGAGTTTGATTTTACAATTAAGCCCTATCGGACTAATAATCAAGCAGAGTACAAGGCGGTGCTGAAAGGGCTTCAACTCTTGAGGGAAGTAGGAGCCGATGTCATAGAGGTTATTGGTGATTCTTTGTTGGTGATCAAGCAGTTATCTGGAGAATATGAGTGCAAAGATGATGTTTTGAGGTCATATTATGAAGAATGTATGGATTTATTGAAAGACTTCAAGATGGTGTCAGTAGATCATATTCCCAGGGAGCAGAATTTAGAAGCTAATGATCTTGCACAGATTGCTTCGGGATATCGGTTGAATAGGCAGGTTGAGATGGAGGTAGCCGATATTGATGTTCAGAACAAGGCCGATGACTGGAGACAGGAGATAATTGATTACTTGCGAAATCCATCGCAGTCCGTTTCCAGGAAGATTCGGTATAAAGCTACTAAGTATGTGCTACTTGATGAGGAGTTGTATTATCGGACGTTTGAGGGAGTTCTGCTTAGATGCCTGGATTTGGAGGAAGCCAAAGTGGTTATGTGTGAAGTACATGAAGGCATCTGTGGGACTCATCAATCGGCTCATAAGATGAAGTGGTTGTTGAGAAGAGTAGGGTATTTTTGGCCGACAATGCTGGAAGATTGCTTTAGGTATTATAAAGGATGTCAAGATTGTCAGAAGTTTGGAAATATACAGCGGGCACCAGCATCGGCTATGAATCCTATCATCAAACCGTGGCCGTTCAGAGGTTGGGGGATTGATATGATCGGCCAGATTTTTCCTCCATCAAGTAAGGGGCATAAGTTTATATTGGCAGCAACAGATTATTTTACCAAGTGGGTAGAAGCAATTCCTTTGAAGAAAGTTACGTCCAAGGAAGCGATCGAGTTTGTAAAGGAGCATATTATTTATCGGTTCGGGATTCCTCAGACGATAACTACTGATCAGGGGTCCATCTTTGTGTCAGATGAGTTTCACACAATTTGCTGGCCAGTATGGGAATCAAGCTATTAAATTCGTCGCCTTATTACGCTCAGGCTAATGGACAAGCAGAAGCTTCTAACAAGAGTTTGATCAAGTTAATTAAGCGGAAAATTGATGAGCAAGCCACGGCGATGGCATACTACATTAGCCGATTCACTATGGCCTATCGGATGGCATGCCACGGATCTACTCGGGTGCCGCCGTATCAGTGGTATATGGACATGAGGCAGTTTTACCATGGAGACTAACATCGGCTCTAGGAGAATTTCTTTGCAGATCAGTTACAGCCGATGATTATTATAATTTGATGACGGATGAACTTGAAGATTTGGCTCAGAATCGGTTAAGAGCGTTGGAAAGGATCAAGGAAAATAAGGCTAGGGCAGCTCGGCATTACAACAAAAAGGTGGTGAATAAGTTCGTTTGCCGAGGGAGATCTTGTGTGGAAGTTGATTTTGCGATCGGGTCCAGAGATAATAAGTTCGGGAAGTGGTCGCCTAATTGGGAAGGGCCCTATCGGATTAATCGTTGTGTGCCTGGTAATGCTTATATGTTAGAAGATCTCAATGGGATAGAATTTGCTAAAGCGCTTAACGGAAAATACCTCAAGAAGTACTACCCTAGCGTGTGGATTGATTCCTAAATCGGTTTAAGTAAAGCAATGACCGATTTCTAAGTAATTCGGAAAGCCGGTGTTTTTTTTTACATCGCCTAAAGACAGCCGATATCAATTGATATCGCCTTTAGATCAAAACAAGCGAAAAAATTATCAAGACTGAAAGAGATAAGTAGCAGAGCCGATCAGATTATATGACAGCAGAAGGGTGGTCGGTATTCCAGAAGATCGTCAGTTATCAAGGTTTAAGATTTACAAGAATTTGTGGATCACTTCAATTGCACGCAGGCGGATCTGATCAATCTCATTGATAGCACGGATGTCATCTTCATCAGAGCCCGGGATAGTCTTCAGGTTCTTGCGTCGGTGAATGACTTGACGTACTATCGCTGTAACCTTGGCCTCTTGGTCCTGGATAGCTTGCGGTAGGCTGATTAGTTGGGATTTTGTTGCTGTGAGGTCTTTGCGAACTTTTTCAAGTTCTGCCAGTAAATCGGCCTCCTTTTTCTTCAGCTGGTCTAACTTAGGTTGGAGCTCTCGGGGGACAGCGGCCATGTCATCAAGCTTTTTCTTTTCTGCTTGGGCTAATAGCCGATCGGCTTGGATGTCTTCGGTAGTCTTCTGTTGGTCAGCACGATCGGCTATGCGCTGTCTAAGCTTGATGAGTTTGAATCTATGGGATTCCAGATATGCTGCGGGAGTTAGTGCATCGACAAGTTCTTCGGGCAGATGGTGTTCAATTTCTGCGAATCTTGCCCGGATTGGCCCGCAATCTTCCGCTAGCGCGTCAATTGGGTTTTCCAGCCGACTGAGGATGCTCGTCAAATATTCGCGTACGTCAGCTGGGAAGGGTGGTTTGGTTGTTGCGCTGGTGGCTGTGGATTCTTCTACTTCTAGGTATTTGCCGATGTCAAAGGAGAACAGATCGGCTAAGGACTGCAAAATTGGCATCGGTAAAGGAATCAGTGAAAAAGTTAAGAGCAGAGTATGAACATAAAAGAGTTACCTGAGGAAGGACATCGGTGGCTTGCGCGACATCGGTTTCAGGGGGATGAATGGGCTGTTCTTCGAGGGGGCCGATGTCGGCCGATGGAGTAGGGACAGTATCATCAGCAACCAGAGGACTTGGTGCTGAGAGGGGAGCAGCTGGAGAAGTCATTGGCTCAACGCTTGGAGGGACGTCAGAGGGATGGTGAGTTCTGGAGCCGATGTTCAAGCTGAAGAAGGGATTTTGGTAAGATAAAAGGAGGTGGATGGTAATAATAATAAGGCTTGGTGCATACCTGAGGGGACGAAGGAGCTGATGTGGTCTGGGGAGGAGATGGCGTCGTGGCGGCAACATCGGCATCGGTCTTCTGTTTCTTTGAGGAGGGACGATGCGCTAACTTCTTACGTTTTTGGTCCATCGGCCGAGGTGCCTTGAGAAGAGCCGATGGAGATGGAGCATCACGCCCTAAGTTTGGGGTGGCCGATGGAGGTTGATACTGGATCAGCCGACCGCTGTTGCTTGTTCTTGGGGGTTCGACGCTGGCAGCCTGCAAAATTAGAGGTGAGAGTTGGTTGAAGAAGGCGATTAAAGATTGCAGGTGTTACCTCGTCTTCGGATTCAACATAGTCGGCCGTCCAGACGGGAACAGTAACAGGCGGGGGCTAAGCAGAACAGATGTTTTTCCATTCTGACCACCATCGGACAAAGAGCTTGGTGTTGGCAGTGCAGATGAACACTCGGTGGCGGCGCCTAGCAGGAAGGGAGTCTGTCAAAGACCGCAGCCGATCATATTCCAGGACGCTGCTGACCGTGCCCCGGGCTTGGAGTTTGTCGATGAAGAATAGGCCTATCGGGAGCTGACCAAGGCCAAATTGGCGAGAGCCGACTGATGGATGATAGAACTCATACGATGGCTGAGTTCGGCCCAGAGAAAAGCCGGTTGGCAGCAGACAAGGACTGATAGCGATAGGAATATGGCTTTAGACTGATCATCATTCAGAGCTTTGAGTGGATCAAGTTAGGGGCATCTCGAATGATGATGCGTCATTGTACGCAAACCAAAGAGTGGCATCCCTGGTAAAGCCGTAATAAAACCCCTTGAACCACTGGCTAACTTCAGCAGGGGTTATCTTGCCGCCAGAAAGGGCCGATGGCAGCTTCGCCCATAGAGATGCATCGGCGGTAAACAGGGTCTTGATCTTCTGGGTATCGGCCGGGAAGGATTGCTTGAGGAGAGAAGTTCTGGATAGCCTTGGAGGTATAAATATTGAGCCAGAGCTGAACAAACCACCAAGGACCCCAATGTGGCCGACGGGCTGGCCAGCGATAGCTTAGTTGCCACCTGGTGAAGTAGCTGGTAGGTGGCGCCAAGGAGATAGTGCCCCAACGGAATTTGTTTCCTATCGGCCAAGCACTCGGCCAGGCATTGCATATTGGTCGTCGGGCCGAGGGTTGCACCACCAAAACGAACCGTTCCAACACAAGTTAGAAAAGCGACATGCTCCGATCATCAACCGGTCCAGTTCCTTTGTTGTGGAGAGATATATACCTGGACCAGCCGCCGATGTTTTTTTTGTTTGAAGCGGTGAGCAGGCTTGAACCGGAGTTGAAGAAGGGTTGATGTAGCTTGTCGTATCCAGGAGGTGAGCATGGTCACGTCCAGCAAGTGGGGTCATCGGCCATGCCCGAACATGAAAGCATTGAGAGCATCAGACCAGTAGTATGAGGCGATGCAAGTGGGACTCGTTCTTTCCATATCAGCCAGGGAGAGATTAATGCAGTGGCCGATGTGAGATTCTTCCCAATAGGTCCTCTTTGCAGCCGATACCCTGAGATACCAATCTCTCCACCCGGACAGCTTACTCGGCCATGATCTGAAGCTGTTGGTTCCAGTCACTGACAACATAGTCGAGTTCTTGAATGGAACACGTTGGGTTTCGGCGACGATGAAATCGGTGGGATCTTCGCTGCCCATGGGGCCATGATAGAAAAAGCTGGGGTAATCGGCGGCCGGAATCAAGATCTGGGCTCTAAGATGCTACAGTAAACAAGAACACGGCGAAGAAAAGGTGAAGAACTTGGCAGATCGGGTTCGTATAGATTGCAGATTGGGGAAAATAATCGGATGAGAAGATTACCTCAGGGACTGCAGATGCCGATGCCATCGCGGAAATAGGAGAAGTTGCAGGGATCGACGGCCGGAGAGAAAGGTTGTAATGATTCGTCTGGATGCGCTAGAGCTTCGTGAGGATGTGGAAGATGAAGCGGTGGTGCTCTGGTGATGTGAAAGCATAAAAAAGGCAAGAAGACGAAGCGTTTTTATAGAGGTATGACAGCCGAGCGGGAATCGAGGCCGTTGGCACTGTTTCAAACATTTATGGCAAGTGGGCTATCTTGGGCCGCCTCGGTATGGGAGAAATCTGGAGGCCAAAATGAAAGAATTTCGAAGTCCTATTGAGAACTCCGAAATTGGGGGGCATGTGTTAACGCCAAAATTTGGTAAGGCCTTGTATCAGATTCGGTCAAAGGAACGGTTTGCAGTCGATAAGAAATTGATCCAAGGAAGCAGACCGAGTCCGAGAAGGAGCGTGAAGACCGCGCGTGGCAGTTAATTACTATAGTTATTAGGGAAAGGTTTATCTCTTTTAGGAACCTGACCTCGTGTCCGGTCAGGCCTTATTAGTGTTTTATTATAGATAGGAAATCATATACCGTGTCCTATAAGGACTCCTGTCAACTCGGGGTATATTACGTATGCCCGGGGCCTTGTAAATATCAACCACAGATCAATACAAATTCGGCGCATCGCCACCTTTCGACGGGATCCTGCTTCTCGAGCCGGGCTGCATCGGTTAGGTCCGAACTCCTGCGAGAGGGTAAGTCTCGTCACCCCGGCTGCCAATCGCTAGGACTTCCTCGGGTTAGGTCCGATAATTCTAGTCGGTTTATGGTAGTCGGCTTACCACGATATATTTACTTTATCTATGGCTACATCAGTTCAGTTTGATCTCATAGATTGATTAGGTATATCATCACCGCGTGCATAGACTGTATCGACTTACTGGGAGCGATTTATCATCGGTTCGTGCTGCATCGGTTAGGTCCGACCTACTGAACTGCTAGTGATAAGTCGGTCCTGCTAGGCCGATGCTTTGTGCGCAGGCGTCTTATCGGAGTGCATAGCCGATAAGTTATCTTCATCACGATCGCATTATATCTATCGGCATCGAGGCATTGTTATCATTGTCGGTCTGTGCTGCAACGGTTGGTGTCCGATCTACTAGACTGACGATAATAGCTTTACTCTTGATGAGCCGATGGTGTTGTGCGATGGTTTTATCGGAAGCGCTTAGCCGATAAGTTATCTGTTAAAGCCGACTACATTTATTCATTTGTCTTATTCCTACTCGCTCCTGTTCAGTAGTCGGCTAGCTTATCAATTATTTATCATTCATGTTATTGCATACTTTATTATATGTTTCTGCCTGTATTATTGTTACAAATCGGCTAAGGCTAGCCGATGGGTTTATTCTGCCAATCCAAGTACAAGTACAATCAGGTTCCGGGGCACGACCCCAGGTGAGGTCCCGGGCATGAGCTTGGGTAAGGACCAGTGTATGGGGCCGGACAGCGGACGAAGATCCGGGAGCCGATGATAAGCAAGGGCCACGGGCACAGGCACATCTTCATAGCAACACCAGTAACACTAGACTATGATCGGTTAGAATTTATTTGATTTATTTATGCATTATATTTGCTTATTTTAGCAAGTTCATAGCCGGTTTTTGAGTATCCCTTCAATGATCGGCTAGCACGATATTTATTTATTATTATGTTATTGCTCTTGCCATCATCGGCTTTAAGCCGATGTATAAGTGCTACAGTGCGCATCGGCCATCGGCTGATGAAACGAGTCTAGATCGGCTTCCAGCCGATTGGCTCATTGATCTAACATTTTCCTCCTTGTCAATTACAGGGTTAAATTGACTGGCACGCCTACGAACCTCAAACTTTAGGACCTGCACTGGAGTGAAGCAAATCTCCCAGGCCTTCGCGTGTCACCCAGACGCCGGACGGCCCCCGGTGGGTTTTCGGCGTCAACAGCAGCGACGCGAGGAGCTTGGCGAGCGCGGGATCCTCGATGGCGAGATCAATGAAGGACGGTGAATCGGGGAAGGCGACGAACACGTGAAAGAACAGTGAGGGCAGCGCGTCGGCGTAGAAGGCCCGCGGGTGGTCGTCGGCGTGTCGGCGGAGGAAGTCGGCCACCGATGAGACCGCCTTCGCAGCAGCGCCCGCCATGGACGTGGCAAGGATGGGCTCCCTCAGGAAGGCCGCCTCGGTCTCTGGTGGCATCTTCTCGGAGCGCCACAGTGGCGGCGTGCAGTAGGGTTTTGGGGTATTTGGGTAGGGCGAGGCCAGAGGGCGCTTTCCCCTTAGGAACCCTCGCCCTTTTTGAAACCGAAACGCAAAATGGCAAGGAGCCAATGAAGAGTGCGGTGGCAGGAGGAGGTGGCGGCTAAGGGGGACACGAGCAGCGCGAGCAGGTGGCGGCGGTGGGAGGAGATCGGGGCAGCTGAGGGGATGCGAATAGGCGATGCGCGTCGTGAGGGAGCGATGAGCGAATGATTCTATCGCGGATTACGGATGTAATCTAAGCCGTTGGATTTGGTAGCTTCACCACTTCACCATAGTCTTTTAAAATAGTAAAGAAGAGACGACTATTGATCAAACATTTTGAAAAAAAAATAAATTCATCAATCGATTGTAGTTGCACATTATTTATGATTGTAGTTACATAAATTTATAATTTAAAGTTGTGTGTGATTTGACAGTTAGATGTTGTTGCATATATTTCTAACTGAGTTGCACTAAAGTTGCACGTGATTAATAATAGCAACTACATAAAGTTGAAAGTGCAACTACAATAAGCTTAAAGTGTAAATTGAACTTGCTTCCCTTGTCCCGAATCTTAAAGTTCCATCCAACGATAAGTGTTGTTATTTGATAGAATCCAAAAAATCAAATGTTTGATCAATAGCAAATCTATAAAAAGAAAAGGCCGAGCGGCTGGAACCCAAGTGATTGCCAAACCGCAGTAACCGCCCAATACCGCCAGGGTAGCTCAGTTAGAGTAACCGACGTTTGGTTTAAGCAAATTTTAACTCGAATTTTCAATTTTTTTAAAAAAAAATAAATCAAATTCTAGTTTTAGGTACTTGAATTATTGGACTTTACTAATGTGTGAAGAAACGTTGGTGAAAATAATTGTAAGTTTACTTCATATTTTGGCTCGTCTTCATCAAACTTGAAAAAATATTAGGATTGGATTTGGTGATAGTAATTTTCTACTTTATTTAAGTGTAAAATTATATTGTTGGTTATAGCGAAAAAAAATTAAGTTATAATATTGACATTGTTTATTTTATAGATAGATTATCAAATTTTTCTGATATTTTATCAATTTTTAGAATTTTGGTTACTGTCCGTTTTATAATTTTTTCTGGCAAGTTTTTTTTTTAGCTTTTGGGGGATAAAAAATAAAAGCCTTTTTTTTTACCCGTAATTTTTTTCCATCTCCTCCTTTGTGTTGCGGCTTTGATCGTGCGGTTTACTATGTGAGATAACCTATTAGCAGATCTTACTGTGAAATGTTAAATTTGAATTAAATTTTTAAATGATAAAGATGTCATACGGTGTGTAACGGTTACCTCTGTTCATGTATACTGTTATTATTCTTTCATGAGCAAGTGATAACTTTTAAATAGGTATGGTACATATCCTATTTGTTGGAACTCGCGTGGTGCTCCCGCGCTGATACTTTTGACTCGGTAAGCAGTGCGGGCTACCACAAGTTGAGCGGAGTGTGGCTTTGGAAGAGTGAGGATAGGAAGGTCCTCCAGTCAGTCCGCGGAGTCGCTCCCAATTCCGACAATCCATCTGGCTCTATAGTCGGATCAGATCGTCGGGGTGCGCGTCTTCGTTCACTCTCCCCATATTGGCGGCCGGCGCGTGGGGCAGCGATCTCGGGTTTCGGCTTCGGCGGCGTTTCTCGGTTGCGGTTGGTGCTTTGTGGTGGCTGCTACGGGCGGCTTATCGCGCCGAGATCGGCGGCGGTAGATTGTATGGTGGCGCTCTTATGGCAAGGAGGTGGAGGAGGGAAGGAGGCAGGCGGCGCATGCGAGGGATACTGGCTGTCGCGAGCGTTTGCTCAGGATGAAGGAGGTAGAGTAGAGGAGGGGGAGGAGGGGGGGATGAGCAGATAGGATTGAGGCGAAAAGAGGCAGCAACGAGAGAGGGGAGGCGGGGTATTAGATGTCAAATGGTCCGGCCCGTCTTGGGTCCGGTCTCGGCTATTGGTGTTACATGTAACTGCCTGGGCCGTGCCTTCGGTGACGGTTTGGCCTTGTGGGCAGTGCGCGGTCGAGCTGTCCCGAGAGGCTTGGTGCCGTGCTGGGCGGTGGTTGCGTGCAGCGGCGTGGTCCGGTCACGGCAGCGGACGTTGGACTGGTTTAGGCTTGGGCTCGGTCGTGACGGACTGGCACGTGGGCTAACTTGAGCACATTTTCGTGTGGTCACGTTGGTGCTAACTGGGACATGGCATGTGTGCGCTTGGTGACACGGATTTTCGGGTTGGAGTCATGCTATGGGGGTGACGGGCCGCGTCACGGCTCCTTTCTGGCCTTCTGTGTCAGGTGGCTTTTGGCGTTGTTTATCTGCATGTTGCCTGTTCCTTTTTCTTTTTTTTGTGTGGCATTTGTTGTGGTCTGTGGTCGGTTTCCTTTTTTTATTTTTTGCGGTTATGGAGGCCATGATGTGTCATTTTTTTTGGCATCTGTTGTGCGGCTTGTAGGGCTTTTCTTGGTGTGTTTGTTGTGTTCTCTTTTGTTTGTTTGTATGTTTTTGGGTGGGTGCCGCCGGCTTGGTGCGAAGGAGGCGGTGCGGTGGAGGGCGCCGGGGAGGGCGCTGGTCTGGAGGCCGGAGGCAGCAGCGGGCAGGTTAGGCGGTGTGCGGGAGGAGTGCGGCGGAGGTGGCGGTCTCTGTGGTAGGAGCCGTGTGCCAGGAGTCGGGAGTGAGTGTTCGTGTTCGTTGGAGGCCGTAGTTTTTGGCGGGAGGAGGCGGAGGAGTCGAGGAGTGCGATGGGGATGGAGGCGGAGAGGATGTGCGGAGTTTGAGCGTAGGAGTAGAGGCGTGCTTGGTGGCCGAGGTCGTGAGGGTTAGGAGGCGTGCAGGAGAGGATGGCGGGAGGTAGGGGATTGTATGCCGTAGAGGGATGGGCGGCAGTTGAGCGAGGAAGCTCGTGAGGGCGGCTGGTATGTAGGCGAGGTGGGGAGCATGAGTGAGGCGGTTTAGGGAGGAGAGGAGGCGAGGTCATGGAGGAGGCGGAGGAGCCGATGGAGGAGGCGGGAGGCCGTCGGCGGTCTTGGAAGGGGTGGATGGGCTGAGGAGGCCGGGGAATGGAGCCCTATTTGAGGAGTTGCGGGATAGGTAGGCGGAGGGCTGTCGAGATGAGCGAGGGATCAGGATGCTCAGTGGAGTACGGTAAGAGTGCATGGCTCGTGGCGGAGGGACCGTTTGTGGTTAGGATGGAGGAGGCAGTGCGACCGGTTTTTTGCGAATGATCATATACGACCCGGAAGACTGACAGATTTTTGATGATCTAAGGTGCCGTGGTACAAAGTGTTCCGACCGGGCTTTGTTGGCCAGTCAGAAATTGAAACGGGTGTCCAAGGTCCGAAAAATATACGGCTGAGATTTTTGAATCTAAGCCGTTGTCATTGAAAATAAATTCTCGAAATAAATATCAAAAATCCGAAACATGGTGTAATGTGTTTTCTCGTATAAAAGTGGACAGCCCAGCCACATTTTAGCTCTCATCCATATACCTTCGTCAGACAATTCCCTCCTCTGTGTCTCTATACTCCGCTCTTTTGCTCATGTCGATTTTCAAAATTATGTTTGTTTTAGACACATAAAATTTTTCTAAAATTCCTAATTAATTTCCCGCATTTCTCATTTAGGGTACTCGATGATTTTAGCTAGCATGACACTGTCCGGTGCTCTTAGACAAGTAAAAATTTGTTTAATTTTCTTCTTTGGGGTGCCAAATAGCGACTTTCGTTCCCTGTCGCACTGTAGAAGAAATTGTCAGTGGGTGCTGAATTGGGTGTATTCTCTTCGAATCTTGTTCGCGCATCGCGGTGCGTGGAAGTTCGGAAACCAGCAGCAAGTCTACTTTGCAGTCTTACGCTAGGTCACTGAAAGCTACATTGAGTTCTGTTACCACTTCTACTGGACATTCGGAGGTCGGATCAATTAACTATGAGAAGATCTCATAATCGTGCTTTTGCTTAAGTGGTTGGATGTATCACTAAGATTGACCAATTAATCCAGTGCTTTCATAAGGCTAGTTCATCGTAGAGATGTGTTTCTATTCAGAATGATTGGTGGTGATGTGTCTACGGTATCACATTCGTACTCGGCCTTCAGAAAGGATTTCTTTGCGGAAGATTATTGAGGATGAGCAGAAGATTAAATCTCCGCAGTGAGGTGGTGAATGTCTACTAATGACGGTAGCTAGTGTAGCTAGGCTAAGGACGTGCCCAGCACACTTCGACTTGGAGAAGGCACGAAGATTTGCTGAGCAGTTTACGAAAGGATCTTTACCTACAAATATGTGAGGTAAAACTAGAGTAAATTTTTTTTTATTTTAAGGAATGACTTCTAGCGTGTATCTCTTTTTTTTTTATTTGTCGTATGAGTATTATCTCAAAAATTGAAGTTTTTAAATGCACAGAATTGTTTTTAAATCGAGGCGGCTGTGTAAATTATCAGAATGGAATAAGGTATTTGTTAGATTTAATTTCTTTTCCTCTATACAGGGTATCTTTTGCTAGAAATTAAAATTGCAAATACTATGTTAATTGTTCTTGCTATTGCTGGTTTACAACATTAAAATTTCCGTCTCTATTAACATTTGAACAAATACCGCTCATAATTTTTTTTACTGCATCTTGACATATTATGGTTTTTAGGATTTTCTTGACTATTTTTTTACAGCTGTTTTTTTGCCTCTAGGATTTTTTAAAATTTTTTTAATCTTCTTTTTTTCTTTTTTTACTCATCTCTTTCTATCTAGTCAGTCTCACTTTACTAAGTGGATGAGTGACTGCGTCCGGTGGGACTTCTTGGCGCGGCGGTGGAGGCGGCGATGGGCATGCTCGGGTTGGGTTTCGGCGGCGCAGGGCGGGTGGAGTGCGTGTCGGCGGAGTTGTGTGGCGCAGGCGGTCGGAGGCCGGTTGGGGCGCTTGCGCGGAGTGCGGCGGGCGGAGGGGGCGAGGGAGACGAGGACTGCGGGAACGTACGGCGGAGGTGGAGCGAGGAGGCCTTTGAGGGATTGTTCTGCGGGAGGTCCCTGATGGCGGCGGCAGGTTCCGGCATTGGGGGGCTGCGCTCTCGGAGTTGCTGGCGGCGGCTAGGATCGGACGGCCTGGGTGGAGGCGGCCGCTCGGTAAGCGGCTAGGCGGAGGGCTGCGCGGAGGAGTGCCCGAGGCTGCGGGTAGCGTAGGGGTAGGAGCCGAGGTAGTGTTGCGAGGCGCATTGGAGCCGCGGATAGATGGGGCGGCGCGCAATGCGGGTGAGGCGGCGGAGGGCAGGCGCTCGGAGGTTGCCGGGGAGGCGGCCCATGCGGGAGGCTGGTTGGCGGAGGGGGGCGGCGCGCAGCCGCTTGGGGAGGCGGCGGCGGAGGGGGCGGCAGTGGGGCGCGAGGGGCCGGGCTACGCCGGAGCGCGTTTGGCGTATTGCTGTCGCGGCTGTCCTCGGGCAGCCGGGCACGGTGGGGTCTGCTCGACGGGACCGTGCGGAGGCGACGGCCCACACTTCTCCGGTGGCAGCCTGGGGGCCGGGGGGGAGGCATGCTGGGCCGGTCACGGGCACGGCCCGATAACAGGAACGTGCTCCACGGGCGCCGCTGGCCGATAATTCGCACGGGCCGTGCCGGATCCGTGCCTCGGTCCGTGCCGGCTCGGTTCGCCGTTGGGGTCCCCACCTATAGGCGGCGGCGATTGCGGAGGGACAGGCGAGAGGAGGGGGATATGCACACTTTTTGCGAATAGCCTTTTAATGATCGGATAATTACACGAGGTTCACTGTGGCACGATCTACATCACTCGTTGATTACCGTCCACGATCCGAGGCTCCGAGGGCGTGAACATTTCATGCAAACGCTTTGCGTCATCCGTGGATAGGTTCTCCGCCGGGAATTGTGGCCACCGTTCGTCCTTCATGTATGTCAGCCCGCGTTCTGAATGGTTGCCGTGCCGCCCGTGGCTGCAGCCCAATCTGCTTGCGACCTTTGTTTTCCCTCGTTGTTGTTGAGAGGATTATAGTAGTAAATAATCTCTGTTGTGTGATTTTTTTGTCTGTGATTTTACACTGTTTTCTAGTACACATATTACACATATATAGGTATTAAGGAATGGGTGCTGATTGGCATCCGTTTGAGGGACAGTGCTCTCTTCCGGCACGACATATTGCATGAGCATTTTTTGAATCACATGTTAATTGTTATTAGGACACTTTGCCCTTGATTAATTGCCATTCATATCTTTTGAAGATCATCACTTGAGAAACTCCTTTGAGGCAACTGTGGGAAAAATCTTGAGGAAAACCGATTCTGTATATATGTCTATTAACTCCTATAAAACCAGTGGGAAACATAAGGAGAAATGATGATGCTTATTGTGAAATTCTTTAAGAAACTGTAGAGCCTATTAGGAAAACTCATGCAGAATATGATTATAACCATAGGGTCATATCTAGTATATCTTTAAAAAATCCATATAAGTGAAAATATGACGAGTTATTTATCTCCAAAAACGGCTGTGGGTGAAATAGAGATATGATATATTTATTTTTTATTTACGTGTTATTATCTTGCCTTTTCATTAAAAACCTCTATTTTTTAGAGGGAAAAAGAATACAATATTTATGCTTTGGAAGGTTAGTCCTATGGAGATTACTTCGCCCCTGATCTTGCAACTCACTTGGAGTCGTCGCATACCACTTCTTTAATATATTGTATGAAGAGTGAATTTGGTAAGTGGACTTTAGTAAACATGCTACGAGGTTAAGCAGGATTTTGTTTGCAAGATTTAATGTTCCCATTTTCTTGTAATTGTGTGGGAAAAATAGTTTTATGTGGATATGCTTTATGTGAGGATGCTCTTTATGTAACCTATCCTGCATTTGGGAACAAGCAGCATCATTAGTTCTTTGTAGATAATGCGTAGATGATTCAAGATGAATCAATTACATGATTAATGCATGTGGATTATCAGCGTTCGATTCGACGTCATTCATATGGGTTGAAACTTCGGAGGGATGACGAGTTGAAAATACTTATCGGAGTCTATTTGATGCTCTTATGAAGGATATAGCATATATTAAATGCAGTACATTTTGATTGGGCATTATAGGGATTAGTTGGCCAGTTTTTGTACATATCCCCACTTATATGGTTTTTATTGATTTATCAGATGATGATTTCATAAATATTTTGTGCCACAAAGATATCTATGGGATATCTTTCTGATCCCACAATGGTGGTTTGGGAGTTGCGCTATTTTATATTGCTAAGCATAGGTATGTGCAAATGCGTTTTCAGTGCCTGTTGCAATTTGCACATATAGTGATTTAATGGCAGGCTAGAGGTATATCGTCCAGGGTTAGATGGATATTGATCCATTTTAGGGATTGAATTGACCACAGTGGTGTTATCGGATATGATGTCTGTTCAATATATCTAGATACTGGTTGACAATATCAATAGTATATTTGATGGACGTGATTTAAATGCTTAGTTATAGAACTCAAGCGTAATTTTGGTTGTTAACCAAATTATTTCTCTCAGACCGTCTGTAAATATTTCTTCTATTGAGAAAATTGTTCCTAAGATGAATTTGCTTTTGTTTTGTGTGTCTCTGATGAGTTGAAAATCATCGATATGGGGTTTGTACTTAGATAATAATGAAATCCATTTAATGTAGAATTTTTTAATGACACACGGTAGGCAATCTATTATGATGGGAGTTAAACTTTTCTATGGAAATCACATAGTCTATGTTGTTACCCAAAATTAACTTGACTGTTCAATGGATATGAGTGATCTTGAGTTGTACCCATATATATTGCGATTTTTGTATGTCTGATTCAGATGTGAAGTCATTGGGAATTGGTTGTCCTGATCTTGTCAATTCATTGATTCTGGCCAATAGATATGGGAACGGTGATTTCCACTTTACTATACAATGTAGTGCTATGCTTTGGTCTCTGCGTGAAACCATGTGCTAATCTGTCTACATATCAGTTCCTTTGCTTTCCGTAAGGAGATATGAGAAGATGTATTACTATGGTAATACTTTCTCATTGGTTGAGTGAGAGCAAGGTTCTTCTTAATTGCACATTTGATTTGACCTAATTGAGTGTTTTGAACTTGCTAGGATTTGTGGTTTATCAGTTGATTAGGTGTAAGGCTTTGTGGATGGCATGGGCCGGGTCTTATACAGCATAGTTTGGGTCCACTCGGATAGAGGATGGGTTCTAGGTTCCTTGTACTTAGTAGAGGTCATGTTAACCCTCGCAGAACTTTGGCCGTTGTACACTAAGTGAATATACAGTCTGACCGGGTATTATATTCTAATGGAGATCTCTATCGGAATCCAACGGGGACTCCACCTTGTAACCTGTCCAGTATACTTAAGGGGAGGCTGGGGTCGCCTTGAGGGGAGGTGACCAAGTTTATTCCAGAACAAAACAGAGTTCCTTAAAGGGAATGCATACAAACTGGCGTAAGGGTACTTTACTCCAATGGGGGTTCTGCATCCAGTATAAAATCTCTTGTGTTCCTTTTGCAATCCATCGAGTTTCCATCCGCGGCGAGTAGCCCCATACTTAGTTGCGTGTGTAAATCTTTCGACCAGTTGGCGGCGTCAGGTCGGGGCTTCGGCGCGTTTCTACATCACAGCTCGAGGATTCAGAACCAGCAGTCGACGGTCTGGAAACTTTCCCCCCGGAGATATATTTATCTATTTGAGCCTCGACTTCGGCGCTCGACCAGATCGGGGCAATTTCACTTGGCCGCTTCGTACTCATCGATCTGCCAGGGAACCAGCCGCCTTCTTGCGCTCAGTTCGGCCCAGCACGACGCCTGCATTAAACCTCGTCGACTTGCTGCGGCATCTTCATGCTGTCGTGGGTCCCGGGACAATCTTTCTCGGTGTTCGACCTCGGATCGGCTTGAGCCAGCAAGATGGGCAAAAAAGGAAGAGATGTGCATTTTCCGTTTCGGTACTCGGCGAACGAGCCTGGCGAAGTTCTTTACATCTACGGTTTAGACGCCGAAACGCCGATCCCTGGAGTTCGATCTCGGATTACGTTGCATTTGTAGCGCTGGAGATCGGATCTGGGAGTGGAGTTATTATCACTTTCCTCAACTATTCTG